>QYSG01016057.1:0-16522 GCA_003988875.1 Lachnum nothofagi
CGACACCGGCCTCAGCGACTTCGTCGACCAGAAGGTGCAGGATCTGTGGATGAGCATGATCCCCATGGGGCGGAACGGCGACGCGAAGGAGCTGAAGGGGGCCTACGTCTACTTGGTCTCGGATGCGAGCACGTACACTACGGGTGCCGATATCGTCATTGACGGCGGTTACACTTGCCGATAGATATTCAACTTCATATTCATATACTTGCGAAGGATGGATGAGCTGGATGGAAGAGCTTAAAAAGTTATGCGCCTAGACCGAGGTACTACGAAACGAAAAATAAAATACGCATCCCACACCCCACGTTTGAGTGATTTTTCTTAACACCAGCTTCTTTTCTTTTCCCCTCCATCATATTTCCTTCTTTCTTGCTCCTCCCTCCCCCAACATCAAATTTTCTCTCGTCATGTCAGATTAATCGCCACATGCTCAAGTGAGTGAGAGCTAAAAGATTCCAACTTCCCGCAGACACCCGCCTACCCCTCCTCCCGCACGTCGTCCGCAAGCCTATCCGTTATCGCAGACCGACCGGGGTCCTTAGTGGGGTTCCCTGCGCGCGCCTTACTCATGCAAGACGCTGCGGCTCCTGACGATCGATCCCATCGTGACCATCGACAACTTTTCTTTAAAAATCTTTCGTTATGATTCAGTTGCAACATTTTCATTTTCATAAGAAGGTTGAGATTTTTTGGAAGGCAAGCAGGGGATGGGAGATGGCGGGAAGAAAAAGAGATTGTCGAGCTCGTCACATGCACACTTCCCGATCCAGCCCCGCAAGATTTATGTTTTGCTGCACATCGCAATGCTGCACCGACTGGCGGCTTGTCTCAACCGCCGCTGCTTTTAGCTTTTTAGCTTTTTTATTTTGTTTGTATATTGCTATGCAATTATGTGTGCAAAAATAGATGTATGTATTTATATATAAGTTGTTTACTATGGAATTTATTTTTTAGGGGTTTTTTTAGATGGTTTTAGTTGTGTTTTGGGGTGTAGGATGGGCGGGGGGCTGGTTTGGTGCAGCGCGCAGCCTTGCTTAGAGCTTTAAACCAGCTGGTGTTTTCTGTATTATGGAATATAGTTTAAATTGCTTAAAAAACTTAGTGATATATAAATTAGTATATTTTAAATATTTACATGTATTTTTATGTAGGCCCGTTGTTATTATATAATAAAGCAAAGTTAGAAAGCTAAAATGTCCCGCGGATCACGTGGTGTGTCACGTGATCCAGAACCAACCTTCAGAACTCTAACCTATATATAGGTAAATAAGCTAGAATTTGGCACAAATTGTATTGTAGTCTTTTGGGGCTTAGCGCACTGGTCTTTTGCTTATTTTGGCACGTGACATAAAAATTAAAAAAATGGCGGTTGAAACAAGCCGCTAGTCGGTACAGTACACCATACACCTTCCCGATGTAGCCCCGCGGATTTTGTTTTGCTGCACTTCGCAGGACGGGGAAACATCGGATGGACGCGGACCGGCTGCACCGTATCCAAACAAAGTCCAAAGCCACGAGTTGACTTTCTCTGTACGATTGTTTGGGGGAACCGAGATGATTTCTGTAAACGGAATGATATTGATATGGAAGCTGCTGGAAGCTCTAGAGTTTAAAGCGTGGAAAGCTGCGTGGTTGAAGGGTGGAAAGGTGTCGAGGCATGTCTCTGGTAGGATGATTGACTCTGCTGAGAAGACCCCGTGGCCGGGGATTGGGCCAGCGCGGTACGGGAAGTACAAGCAGGTCGTGTATATCAGTCCGGCTGTTCCGTCTCAAGGGACTGGCTTAAATCCATTTCTACACAATGGGACGAATTCTTTCCCAGCCTCAGACCTGAGGGCGTCTTGAGAAAGTGTTCGTGTTTGTAGTGGTGTGAAAGTGGGTGGAGACGGTTCTAGTGAGATAAGGATGGATAGATATATAAAATACTTCTCAGGCTCTCACACGTAGTCCCGCAATCTTTCGAGGCAAATGTTTGTTTACAACATCGCCAACTACAGATATTGAGAGCTGTAAAAGGGGGGCTTCGGTTACACGCATCACGTGCAATATCTCTCGAGCGGTAGAGCAGCGGACCAGAATGCGACAATCAAGACATTTAATGGATACCTTTACCGGCTCTGAGTCGCATGTCGAGTTCTTCAGATAGCTTCAGCTGATCAGATAGACCGGGTGGAGAAGAAGGGCCTGTCACGTGAATGTCATGCTCCCTTAGAATGGCTCGCATCCACATCTCAGCCCCCAAACCACCTACCAACATCGCAAAGAAGAGCCTATCATTTCTTCGAATAGATATTACCCAACGTCATATCACTGGTCACGCCACGGCAGTTCCTACTCTGCCACGCCGAAGCCGCTCATTGGTGCCCAACATGAGGCGCGTCTCTAGTACCAACCGGCAGGCAGCTCCAACTTTGCAAGCTGAAAATATCTTCAGCAGGAGCTTTCTCCGCCGTTTCATCGAAAATGCATCACCAAATGAGATAGGGGCGGCGATATCATGGCCGAAATCTTCGGTATCGTCACCGGCGTCCTGGGCCTCCTACCCCTCTGTCGAGGTAAGTCCTCACCTCACGCGACACGCCACCACGACTAACAACACCCACGCAGACGGCCTGGGAATGATCAAGGATGTCTTCGACGCGCCCAAGATGCTGACCCAGCAAGTCGGCCGCATCGAACTGCAACGAGACGTATGTTCCCCACTCTCCTTCAAGCCCGCAAAGACTCACGTGACGTGCTCTACAGAGGTTCGACCAGTGGCGCGAGATCTGGCGCAGCGACGACGGCGAGAAAGACGTAAGGTTTGAGAGCTATGCGAAGGAGCATCCGGACTCGGCGCGCAGGGTGATGCGGCAGCTGGCGCTACTGAGCCAGACGCTGTTTGATGCCCGGGCGCTCGAGGAGCAGTATGGGATCAAGCCGGACCGGTCAAGTCGGGTAAGATTTCATCAAAAAGACATTGTAGAGATGGTCGGCTGATATTTCATTTGCCAGGACGCGAGAGATCTCTCCCAGTTCAAGCTGAACAGCGGCCAGGACCTCACCCTCGAAACCCAAAACTCTTTCATGGAGCGCTGCCGCGTCAACATGTCCTTCATCAAGAAATGCCGCTTCGTCTTCCGCAAGAAAGAAGCCCTCTGGGAGAAGCTGATTTCGCATCTCCGCGAATATAACGAGAACCTCGTCAGCTATGGTCCGAAATTCGACCTCGCGAAGATGCTGAAATCCGAGTTCGAGATCCTGCGGAAGATGCGGCTTGAAGACCTGAAACGGCTGGCGGATGCGTCGGCGTACGAGGCGAAACACTCGCCGCCAAAAAATGATAGCGTAAAGAGGTATCAAGATTTGTCGCTGGCCGCGCAGTTCACTGCTGTGGTCAAGTACGAGCGGCCACATGCCGCGTTCAAGTTCTCGATGCGGGATTTCAGGCTCGATCCCGCGTATATGCTCAGCTCGTCGGACTCGTCGACAATGGCGCTGCTGTTTGATTATCCGGTTAGGAAGGAACATAGGGTTGTGCTGATTGAGTGGGTCGATGATATTGATAGGGATCAGGAGAGGGATACGAGGATCAAGACGCTGATGCTTGCGACGCCGAAGCCTGGCCAGCTGTTGCTTCCTACTTGCTATGGGATGGTTGAGGATCCTTTTACCAGGAGATTTGGGCTTGTTCTTGCGCCGCCTGCGCATATTCGCTCGAATTTGCCGCCGATTCTACCCGCGGGTGCGATATCACAGAAGAGAATGCCTGTGTCGCTGAAGGAACTGCTGGATAAGAAACATCCTTCCAGTGTACACACGCTGGACCTTGGTATCAGATTCAAACTTGCGAAGAAGCTGGTAGATGCTGTACATATGATGCACTGCGTTGGATGGGTTCACAAGCAAGTCTTCCCTTCATTACCCTTACTAGTCTTCAATGCTCCATACCCTGCGAGCGACTGAGCAATTTCCACGACATGTTTCCATCTAAGATTGATTCAAAGCAGAAGCTAACTCAACATAGAAACATCCGCTCAAACTCCATCCTCTTCTTTCCCGCCCGCAACAAGCCCTCCTCCGGGCCCCCGGGCCCCGCCTCCGGCTTCCCCCAACCGCTCGGCTACACTGAGCCGCTCTTCGTCGGGCTCTTCAACGCGCGCGCCGACGACGTGCATCTCGACCCCGGCAACGCCTACTACCCATCCGAGCTCGTGCAGTACGACCCCCGACTCCCCGCTATCTCCAAACGCCCCAAAGACATCAACCTCGACTACTACCAGCACCCGGATAAGAGATGGGATCCGGCGCTGAGGTACAGCAGGGCGCACGATATTTATAGTCTGGGCTGTGTGTTGCTGGAGCTTGGGCTGTGGAAACCGCTGGATCGCCTGGTGGAGGTGGCGGATGAGGAGTTTGAGAGGACGAAGAAGAATTTTCAGGGGCTGACTATGAAGCTTGATGGGTGAGTTGCATTCAAGACTAGAAGAGCACATTGGACTGATATGCGTTTAGTTTGACGGGATCGATATACGGCAATGTTGTCCGGAAATGCCTTGCGATAAGCACACGCGAGCGGAATGAGTTTGAGGTCAGAGAGCTGTCGAATTTCCTTTCTGAGATCGGAGCTTCTTTGGACAGGTGTTACGCCTAGGTCACCATTAACAGAACTTGCGGAACGCACGACCTGCTTTTGTTACTTCCCGTTCTGGCTGCCCGGAAAGAATGCATCGTAACTACCGTTTCGATATATCGAGAGTCGAGACCAAGGAGTATCGAAGGAGACCACAGAAACGAGGGAAATTTGCAACGGCATAGGAACATGCGGGTCCAACAAACTAACGAGGCGGACTAAGAATGTCGGAGGAGACCTAGTTGAAGCTGAGATGCACTACTGGAGCCTGGCTGGAGGAGTGCCACAAATTCGATGAAGTCGCCGTGAGCGAAGGTCTAAAATGTGAAGAGCAACTTTTGGATTGACGGATTTTTATCAGAGCAATTCCTGTCTTGATAAGTTCTCACAAGGGAAGTAGTAGAGGTCGAGGAGCTGACTAGCAGCGGGACGTCCCGCTCGGTACCGATTTCTCAACCATACGCTCTAAATTGAAACAGCGCACTAGCACTTCAATATCCCAGTCCATTTACACACGACCCAAAATTTATTTTTACATATTATAGCTTCAAGCTCATCGAGATTTTCTTTAACGCTGCCAAATCCAAATTCTAATTCCATAAGATATCTCATACCACACCAAATCCAAAACCCCAACCACCAACTCCAAAATGCTCATCCCCATCCCCCTCCGCAACGCCAAGCTCATGCTGCCCACACACCACGAATCCAACCTCACCGCCTTACAACAAACTCGCCTCGCCACACGAAGGTCCATCCCTACCACCAACACCAACACCACCACTCCCTCACTCACCGTCTTCGTAAATTCCACGGTCTCTGCCCTCCAGAACATCACCAACAGCACGCTTCCCACAGCCGATCTGTCCAAAGACAACAGTGAAACGCAGAAGCTGAATGTCAGAATGCTGCTTGGGTGGGCGTTCTGGGTCGTTGTGCTTTTTGTTTTGATTTTTGTTTGTCAGCACTTTAGGCTTTTTTGGTGTGGGCGAAGAAGGGTGAGGGAGGGGGAAGAGGTGGTTGAAGTTAGGGAGAGGGAGGGTGCTGTTGTTTGAAAGGGCAAATTGTAGGATAAGTCCATGAGTTGAATTTGGGGGTTGTCTGATACCCCTTCAAACACAAATATTTACAGTGAGAAAGTTCCCGTTCCAGAAGTAATCTCGCGGTGGAAGACCGTTATTGGCCATACGCCGCCTTCGTGTTCGCAATAAGCGTTTTGATTGCAGCTGAAGACTCGGTACCCCGGTAATCACTCCAGTCGTGGTTCAGCAGTCCTACAGTTTCGTCAGCATACTTCTCAATCCCTACTCCCTAGAATCTAACTCACCATAACTCTCATCATAATCCAACATCCCCTCCCTAATATAATAACTCCCCGCCAACACCCACAACATCCACCCAAACCCCCTATCGACCATAAACCCCTTCAAACACGTCGCATAATCCCCATCATACGCCGCCGCACTATCCTCCTCGCTATGCCCCCACTCGCTAATCACCAACGGTCCCCTATTACTACCCGTCCCCGTCTTCGTCGTCGCGTCCGCGCCAAAACTATTAAGAATCCCCTTGTAAACTGTACAGCTGCCCGAGATCGATTCATCGTACTCGTGCATCTCGTAGACGAGTTTGCTGTTCCAGGAATAATCAGTAGAGAGGAAGGAGAAGGAGGGATCGAGCGCTGTGGAGCCGCCGACGAGCGGCTCGATGTTAAAGTCTGAGTCGAGGCCTGAGAGGAAGATCAGGATGGAGGGGTTGGCGGCGTGCACGGCGTCGGCGGCGGCGATCATGTTGCTTTTCCAGGTGCTCCAGGTGTAGGCCTGCCCTGCGCCCGTGGTGGGCAGGCGCAGCTCGTTGCGTAGGCCGATGGAGGTGAAGGTGGGCCAGTTGGCTTTGCCCTGCTTAGAGGTTAGGGGGGTGGGAGGGAGGGAGGGAGGGGGAGGGAGAGGTACGTGGGTAGCCATGTACTCGAGTCCGCGGATCCACTTCGTGGTGTTGAAAAACGTATCCCCGAACCAGGAATTGCCGTCGCTGAGGCTGCAGCACCACATTGCTTTCGAGACGTGGTTGTCGTAGTGCAGGTATATGTTCTGGGCTGCTAGCTCTGCTGCTACTGCATCAATGACCTATCGCTCTCATCAGCCCAATCCAAAAGGCTCAGATCTAACGTGGGAAAATACCTGCAGCCGCGTACTACTAGCATTGAACTTTGGATTCTTGCTCAATATCTCCCCCAACACAACCGTCGCGTTCCCCTCGCCCAGCGCCCGCGTCAACGTATCCTGCAACCCCACATCCCCGCCATTATCCAAGATATCGTCCACCATCTCAATTGCAAAGGTCAATCTCACCGCATTAAACCCTGTGTCTGCGATCTTGGAGACGATCGAAGAGATGGATTGGTACTGCAGTCCTTCTGGGAGCATCGTGTCTGCAGCTCCAGGCCAATTGATCCCAATGAATGGCACATGATTTCCATTTACATCCACGATCCAGCGGTCGTCTCGCGACAGGGGAAGCGGGAGAGAAGCGAGCGCTGGGGTGAGGAGGAAAGCAGCTTGGAGAAGTTTCTGTAACTGCACCATCATGACTTCCAAACAAGTACAAAAATTAAAGAGTGACGAAGCTTGGAAACTTAACAAAGAGAGCATGATGATAATTTTATGCTCTTGTAAATTACCAATGTGGAGGTCATGTGGCGAAGTACCGTAGGATCGGGCTGCTGAATCGGGGCCCCGGTACCGACCTGTCGATCGTGTCTGTCAGGCAAGGATGTCACATTCCTATCCCGGGCACGCCGCCTGCGGGTTCACTCTTGCATTTGCGGGGAGATGAAGCCGAACTGCTTGAACGGGAGCAAGATTTTGATATGAGCTGTGATATCACATGCGCGTACGTACTGTAGCCAATCATGCGATCGCCCGCTGCACACTGCTGACTCTGAGGATATCAGACAATTTTGATCAGATAGAAAACAGCTTGGATTGATCAATCCAATGGGCTCGGGAGAAGAATTCTTGAATAGAGTGTTGCAATTAGAACGCCAATAATTTCAATGAAGCCAAGAGGACGATAACAGAAGCAGCATTAGCCAGCATTGTCTTGCGCGGAGAGATGATTGATGAACAGAGAATATTTGTACTTTTGAGCGGAGACTTTCTCAAGCCCGCAATAGTAAGATAAAAAGTCAGGTTATCTTGAATTCCAAAAAATAGTACTTATAGAAACATCTCGAAACAGATTGGGAGATTACACGTGATATTCACGTGCCATACTTTACTCTCAAGTCTTTTAAGGCTTATAAGAACGGCAGAGACCTTGGAAAGTGTATGAAAGTTCGAAAGTAAAGAAAAACAAATTTGCTTCTTCAAGTCCACTTAACTTCAACACGTTATCCTACTTGGGAACATTGTTTCTCCGTGGCCGCTGCTAAACTTAACGCCATGGCTTCCCAATTTTGCCGCGTCGTCAACTACAAAACGCCTCGTCTTGTACCTCCAGGGGGAAAGACAAGTATATGTCTACTGGTGAATTCTCATCTCTCCAAAAATCGACGCGCAGGCTTCTCCGGATTCTCCGCTATCGCGGTATATAAGCATGGCCAAGACCCCCAAGAGATGTTTCAGCGGCTCAGCCTCGGAGCCAAGGTCTTGGTACTCATTTTTTCTCGACGTCAGCTCTGTGCCAATAGGAGTCCTTTCACTTATCAGTCGCTCTAGTAGCTGAGATTTCTAAAGGATATTTTGATAAGTTCCAAGGATGATTAGGTATTTTCTTCAAGACGGTCTTGTTAAAAGTCGTTTCTCCAGCAAGCGGCAGGCACACGCCTTTCGACACTTCCGAAGGCACTTGCCATATTACTGTACCGATTTCTATGCATAACTCATTTTCGGCCCGGGTCTTTTCTTTCACGGCCAGCATACCTTTTTGCACTGATTCGTGTGCTATCGAGAAATTCATACCTAAAATTTCGAATAGTTCAGATTCTCGTTGCGCAGGCAGCGGACAGTGGGACTTTAAGTTGACAGATTGATGATTCTGCACTCAATTATCTATCTTTCTTCACTTTACAAGTTCATTCAGAAGTTGGTTACAAGAGTCCGGGGAAATGCACAGATCATTGATGCGCCATTTCAATGCCCAGGCTCTATGGCTTGTCAGTGGAGAACCAAAGCCACAGTCTGAGAATCCAGACATCCACCAACCGATGAACTAGCATGTTCCAAGGAAAACTTGGGAGATATTGGATTGTGAGAATCGGCAATACACACATGCTTATCAACGACACGCGGACAGCAAAGCGTATACTTATTTGCGAAAGTTTCGCTCTATGTATTCGCATCTCTATTCGCATTCTAATCAATTTGCTCGCAAGCTTCACAAATATCCCACAATCTGAGATCTCATCATGCCCTTCAAGCTTGCTTACCTTTGGGAGGCTCCAGAGGTCAATCCCATCAACCGGAAAGCACGCTCAATACCGATTCTCAACCCCATCAATAAATATGGCCGCACCTTTTTCTATTCGTGGTTGGGGTTTCTAATTGCATTCCTTTCTTGGTGAGTCTGGATTCATTTGGCTCAGATGTGAAGAGACTAACACGCCACAGGTATGCTTTCCCGCCACTATTGACTGTAACGATACGAAAGGATCTCAAAATGAGTCAGCCTGATGTTTCCAATTCCAACATCGCTGCGTTGACCGGGACTCTTGCTGTTCGCGCTATTTCCGGGCCTCTCTGTGACCGGTTTGGTCCACGATATGTTTTTATCGGCTGTCTCCTTGCCGGGGCCATTCCCACCGCGATGGCTGGCCTGGTCACGACACCGCACGGCCTGATTGCTCTTCGATTTTTCATCGGTATCCTAGGTGGCACATTCGTTCCATGTCAAGTCTGGTGCACGGGGTTTTTCGATAAGAATGTCGTCGGGACTGCCAATGCTCTGGCTGGTGGGTGGGGCAATGCAGGGGGCGGCATTACGGTCAGTCTTCTACATACCAAGGAAGTCCAGCGAAAATTGACAATGTGAATAGTACTTCGTGATGCCCGCTATCTTTGATTCTCTAGTACACGACCAGGGATTAATACCTCACGTCGCCTGGCGAGTCTCTTTCATAGTGCCGTTCATCATCATCACCTCGATCGCGATGGCCCTCTTGTTCACGGCTGAGGATACACCGACTGGGAAATGGGCTGATCGCCACAAAGTCATCGACGCCGTCCCTGTCAACGCCTCATCAACGAACCCCATCAGAAACGGAAAGGAGGGCGAAGCGGCTATTGGGGATGGTGTCCCGGTCGAGAAGAAGGATAGCGATATTGAGGCTCGCCAAGACCAGACGGCAGATGTTCAAGCTGAAGCCTCCGCCGAAGTGGTTATTGCGCCGAGACTCAAGGAATCTATGAAGGTCGTGTTCTCTCTTCAGACATGGGCTCTCGCGGCACCATATGCATGCTCTTTTGGTAAGTGTCGTAACTTCAGTTTTACAATCGCCTAACAATATTTTCTAGGCGGCGAATTAGCAATCAACTCCATCCTCGGCTCCTACTACAACAAGAACTTCCCCCGCCTCGGGCAGACCAGCTCCGGGCGCTGGGCCGCCATGTTCGGGCTGCTCAACGTCGTCTTTCGACCCATGGGCGGCGTTATCGGGGATCTCATCTACGGCGTCACCAACTCTGTCTGGGCGAAGAAGATGTGGCTGACATTCTGCGTCTTCTCCATGGGCGTCTTCATGCTCGCAATCGGCCTTACGAACTCACACAACGAAGCCACGATGTTTGGACTTGTCGCTGGGCTGGCGGCATTCATGGACGCGTCTAATGGCGCGAATTTCGCGGTCGTACCGCACGTGCATCCATTTGCAAATGGGATCTTGGCGGGGATTGTTGGGGCTACGGGAAATCTTGGCGGGATTATCTTCGCTATAATCTTCAGGTATAATCACACGGACTACGCGAGAGTTATCTGGATCATTGGAGCTATTTCTGTTGGGATCATCGTTGCGTTCTCATGGGTTCGACCGATACCGAAGAGTCAGATTGGTGGCAATTAGATCAAGATCATATGTTGGTTTTGGAAATAAGAGAGGGAGATCAATGGGTGGTAGAGATAAAGTCTGATCTTCAACAATTATGTACGCCTATGAGGTTAATATCAAAAGACAGCTACACCCTTTGCTAGGGTCTTTATTACACAGCTGGCAGTGGCTAAAAATACAGCTGCTCAGTCACCTCCGGGGAATTGATGAACGCACACCTCTCCCGCAACTTCTGCTCCTCAACTTCAGGCGTAGACCTTAGGCCGTCCAACGCTGAGAGCCCCTCATTCGGGCCGCCCACAACAAATATATAGGGCTCCTCATCATCGCCCGGGTAAGCCTTCTCAAAGCCAACAAACGTATCATGGCCCTCCAGGCTCGGCTTCCCTGTGCTCGCAAACGTGGACCAGGACCTCGAGCCACGATGCTGAAGCGCGTAGTCGGCGGGCGTCGGATCGAAAGGGTATCCGTTGACGTCGTAGACGGAAATGTTGCTAAAAGTGTAGGCGAACTCAGCTGTGTGGGGGATGCCGATGCCGTATAGGCCCCTCACACATGCAAGCGCCGGATCGACAACCGTCTGGTTCCACTCGTAAAGGAAGACGTCGTTGCCGGCTGCTGCGTACGTGCTTGCGATGGACATGGGCTGGCACACCATGACGATGTCGCGTGAGATCCGGGCTGCGCGGTAGAACTCGGCTGACTTGTTGGCGGCGACGTTGGCAGTGAAGCCGGTCACGGGGTATAGCGCTAGCAGCTTGTCGATGTTGTCGTCGCTCATGCCTGGGAAGCTGGTGCGGACAGAGTTGTACGTGTCCTGGGCTGTGGTAATCAACGGGTCAGTGTAGAGCGTGAGGTCGTCCTGCGTCCATCCTATCATGGTGGTCACGTTGGCGAAGCGGCCCTCGCGGAGCAACTCAGATGGAGCAGCTGGCCAGAAGTCTCCGTCGACAGCGGGCAGCCACTGGTCGCCAAGATCTCCGCGGACCGTCACCAGTTCCGCGTTGAGCAGTGTCTGCATGTCGAGTGATCGCAGGCACGCCACCGTCTTGGGGTCGTCGAAGCTTGTCGCATTGCACCCGACGTAGTCTACAACGGCTTGCGCAGCGTCACGGGCAATGCTGCTGGTGAAACCGTAGCCGAGGGCCTGGCTCTCGAGATGCCCTGGTGGAATGGCACAGGCTTGCTGCCGCCGTAAGCTAGTATTTGAGACGTCACTGCCAGGCCTGTTATTTCGATGTTAGCAAATGTGGCATGGTCCAGTAAGTAGCGAAATGTAGCAGGATGAAAGGAGCTAGATCTACCTCCCGAGGACTGTCCGTAAATCGTGATATTCTCGGGGTCACCACCGAAAGCCTCGATATTGTCCCGGACCCTGTGCAGATATCAGCCTCCATAACCACGGTCATGAGCAGCAGCTCGACACGGATGCGTACGTACCACTCAATACCTAGTCTCTGGTCCCTCAGCCCAGCATTCTCAGACTTTTGCTCTTTTAGATACTTTGATTGAGTGAATCCAAAAACTGCGAGCATCCCGAGTTAGTACTGAGACTATTCAGTTAGGCAGAATGCTCACTGACCGCCAAGCCGGTAGTTGATAGCAACGTAAATGACAGGAAGTCCATTTTCGATCGACTCCAAAATCAGACCATCAGGCCTGGTGGTTGGCTCTCCGTTTGTTCCAACCCAAAAACTTCCTCCATAAATCCAAAGCATTACGGGCAAACGGCTCTCGGAGGTGCATCCTCTCGGTCGGCCAATGTTGAGATTGAGACAGTCCTCCGAGATATCGGTTACATTCGCGAGCGCCAGAGGACCGAGCACTTTACCGGTCTGCTGCGGACACGAGTGTCCGAGCGATCGGGCATTGATGGTAGACCCGGGTTCGGGGATGTATGGCCGTGGTGGTTTGAAGCGGTTCTCGCCGCTTGTGTCTTAGCCGAACGGAATGTTGAGGAAGACCATGTTGCTGATCAAACACAGAAACACTGCCTTGGGCGCCGTGGAGGAGCAGCGCCAGTTGGGGTAGCGAAAATACTTTCATAATGGCTGGCGTTGAGATGGGATAACCTCCTACCCCAGAAATGGAGGTAGTTGATGGCTCTTATAAAGATTTTTCCGAGCTAATAGATGAAGATTCCCATTTGAGATTATTGATAACACTGCTGCATGCATTTGTGGGGAAATAGACATTGCCAAGTCATGAAAATAAGCAGTAGAAGCGAAAGAGGCAGGACGTTGCCGACTTCTCGGGACAGTGACTTAAAGCGCTATTTCTACAGGGATTGGACACGGCCGGCTGTGGTCCTTCGTAACTCAGCACCAGTACAAGCTTTGTAAGGCCACAGTGTAGCACAGCTTTGATACGAAAATCCGTATTGCAGTATCTGCTGTGCCGTGTGAACCGCCATACTAAGCCAGGTACGTACCCCCGACGCTAGAGTCCCACGACTTAACTTATCAATCACCTATGTCCTCAAGTATCTGGATCCTAGTTCGCTGAATAATCAAATAATTCTCTTTATAAGTGTGACTGCCTTAAGTGACATTGCTAGAGTCGATTTCTCATAGCCAAATTAAGATGAGTAAGTACCCAAAAGAATACACTGATTGATTTCACAAAACGACAATTATCTTCTAGCGATAGAAAGCGTGACGGGACTAGTGGGAGAGGGTGACGGAGAGGTTGTAGGAGATAGGGCATGGTTAGTATTTTTGTCCTGGAGAGTTGGAATCTCATCGCTTCCATAGCTATGGAAGAGATTTGAGCGCTGTATGAGCCTGGGGTTAGAGCCTTGAGATGATCGGGAGTTAGTATTGTCACTTCGTGGGTCTGTGTTGGGATGAGGCTGCAGCAATTTGATTGGCCTGAATGATGTAGGGATTGGCGAAGCGAGGGGAAAAGGAGGTCGTTGGACTCAAGACTTTCACATTCTTGGAGGACACTCTAGCTTGTTCACACTGGATATGCACTCCGAATTTTGCCGTGGGTCTTGTATACTGAGTTATCTCGCAAAGACAAGACTCGGTCATCTGAAAGCGTAATATTATGGAACGAATTCTGGACTGAGTAGCGCGGGCCGGGCCTAGCGCCCACGTCTCTTCACTATGACATTTCTCCCTCACCCACACATTTTTTTCTAATCAAAAAAACTTTCCCTCAAAACCTCTTCAAACAATTCAAAATAGATACAAAACCAGCCATCTAAGATTACCAGCACCATGGATCCAACTCTCAACCCAACCGATCCCCTCGAACCCGAAATGCCAGGGGTCCTCGACTATCCAGACAAACCCAGCACATGCACTCTCCGTGAACTCATCAGCAAAGGGTTCAGAATCTCTGTCTGCAAAGAAGCCAATACTGGAGACGCGGCGTACAAATACCAGTACTGCCTGAGAAAGCGCCACTGGGGATTCCAAACCGCGGCCAAGCAATATACGACCTTGACAGAGATGGAGCTTGACAATGAAGTGATGGACTTGGCTTTTGAGAATAAATCACTGAAACTTTCGCAGCAACACCTTGAGCTCGTGGGATTTGTGCTGTTTGTAGTACTGGTGTTAGCACTGACACTTTGGGTCTCTGTGGCCGTACCACGAAGGCTTCAGAAGCAGGCTTGGGCATTGGGATCAGCCCTCGTGGCATTCTTGAGTCTTTTCTGGATGGTTTACATTGAATTCATCTGAACAAGGACCGTGGTCCAACAGGAAAAGGGCGAGGGAAGCTCTGGAAAGTAGAAGGAGGGAGAAGAGAGTTCGCGGCATAGCTCTAACCTGTGTACTGCTGTAGATTGTGCCACATCCGAGAAATACAGAATTTCACATTGATTGAAAACTCTACTTGGTTGCCTTTTGAATTGTGCTGAATATAGCCCACATTGGGCCCAGACGCCCGTGATATCAAGATCGGTACCCCTCTCGTCTCCCTCTGCTTGATACCTCGACCCCCACCTTTTTTCTTTTTTCTTTTTAGAGGAAATGGGGTATAACTCGTCCATGTAGAACAAGCTTAAAAATTTGTTCCACTTTTATTATTTCTCAAACTTATGCGTTAGCACGCCCTAGAAAGACCGGCGGCGCGCCAGCTATTTCTACTATTTCTCCGTGGCCCAGCAGGCCGTTATTTAGCGTATGTCTTGTTAACGTACCACGACCCAATTGGCAGACCGGTTCTGCACCAACATAACATCTCGCTAGTCTAACAGACTGTTCTGCTCCGCAGTTTTGACCCTATTTTTATTTATGTCAAGGTTTTCCGAGACAGCCGGCTAATATGAAGTCCTCCCCATAAAGGCTTTAATTCAACGTCACCCCATGAACAACGCAAACATGGAGTATGAGATACAACCTCTCGCCGAATTCTACTTCGACGACATGGCGACATTGCAAGAGCTTGCCACAAGGAATATTCCTTACTGGTCCAGCTGGAGGGGTAGGGCATCATTTGAGGACATGCGCGCGATGAACAGACATGTATTTAAGTCGCGATTCTCTACGCCAAATTTCGGCAGTTTTAAGATTTTTGAAAAAAGAACGGGGTTAGTTCTCATTTTTTAGACACATCTTTTTATGTAGTGGAATGCTGATTGCTGTGTGCAGGAAGATGGCCGCGTGGGCTGGACTGGCGTATCCTGCTGCACTGACTCCAGAGCAGTGGGCGGAGATTCTGAAGCCTTATCTGCACTCACCTGAGTTCGAAGGTTGGAATCACGCCGTTGATGCTGTGTTTTCTACATATGTTAAGCCGCTCACGGAGGAGAACGGCTATGATCCTACCAAAGATTTTCGTAGGTCACTTTCTTATAAGAGTTTGGGCCATTGCTCTACGTACACCTCAGCGAGAGCACTGTCTAGAAGCCATGTATTCTGGTTTGGGGAGGCCAAGTCAATGTTCCAAACTCAGTGGAACATTGCTTAATGCTTTTTAACATGTACTTGCATACCATGTGGGATCCAGGACATACAAGATGTGTGGACATTGGAAATGAGGTATACGTAAGGGCTCAGAGCAATGCTGCGAGCTCTTATTTTTTTTCCCTCACAGATCAGCTATAATGACAGGAGATGTAGATCGAATGACCACCATCGTGCATCCGGATCACCAACGGAAAGGTGTGGGAAGATGGCTTTCACGCGCCATCAATGCGGTGGTTGACCGAGCTAATGCGGATATTTACGTCCGAGCTGTACCTGATGCGACAGTTATGCTTCAGAAAGAAGGCTACAGGATTCTCGCATCTCAAGACGTGGACTTCTCAAATTTTGGAGGCCAAGGTGTGATGCGACTCAGTGGTCTCAAAAGGGTAGCTCGAGGAAAGAATTAGACTTGGGAAAAGCTAATGAGGGAAGATTGAAGGCAAGAGAATGAAGTAGATAAGCTAAGACTGAAAAGAGGAGCTTGATGTTAGCCCCAAACTCTCGATTTTGCACGTTCTGAACATGGCCGAGAATGCCGAATCATCACGACTAACAATTCCATCGAAATGCAAGCCCATTCTATCTGCCAGACAACTCTAGAGATCATTCGCAACCTTGACGCGCTTTGTACGTCTCTCCATCTCAGACACAGGAACAAAGTGCGTTCTATTGTGGGATATGTTGACAGTGGGAAACTTCGGGTTTCTCTCCGCCGCATCAGACTTCGCATTTCTGCCCTTCTCCCGGTCAAGCTTGGCGACACTTCGGAGACCCGGAAATTTGCCATTGATGCCGCTGGGTTCTTCATACATCTTGAAAAATGGAAGTCCCTGCTCGGCGTATTCAGCTGCTGTGATTGGTGTTGGCGGCGGGTCGATGCCAGTGAACGATTTGAACGCGGAAGCATTGATGAGAGAGATGTTGACGATTTTAGCGTTTTCC
>QYSG01016068.1:0-11808 GCA_003988875.1 Lachnum nothofagi
GCCCGCTGCGCTGGCCCGCTGCGCTGGGCAATTATTATTATTGCCCAGCGCAGCGGGCATTGCGGAGACTTAATGTCAATTATATAAGGAGAAGGTCGTCCAAAAATGTTCCGTTTTTTTTGCTAAACGAACCAATAATCAATTTTGTTTGCAATTTTAGTCCAAGCTTTTGTCGCTTATTTCAATTATTAGATTAATTACTATACTAATATTAGCTATAATTAATAAACTTTATAAAAAAAATAATAATCTATAGTTTTAAACAAGTGCATTAAAATGGCTTTTTTACTTTTATAATAGCTTTAAAGTTACAGGTGATATAGGCAATTAAATATATTTACTATAATTTATTTTATTATAAGCTTATTATAGCTAAGACTTAAAAGTTAAAGCCGGCATAGTTATATAAGTTAGTTTATAATATTAAAAGTTTAGCTTTTCCTTAGATATTTCATTTTATTTAAATAATTTATATTAATATAATTTATTTCTTTTAATTATAATTTTTTTTTTAATAAACCTTAGATTTTTAGATTTATTATTAAATATTTATATAATTACGCCAATTATAAAATCTTTGTTTTTAAATTAACTCTTGCAAATAACATTATTTTATTAATTATAAATCTTTATATTTTATTATATATATTCTAGTGTATTTTTAATATAAAAGGCCTTTTTAATATATTTTAAAAAATATATATTATTATTTTAATAGATTCCGTTATTTTAATAGATTCTATAGGACACAAATACTTTTATTATAACTTAAATATTATTTAAATTAAATCTTTGGTAGTATTTTTTCAAATTAGCTCTTATCTTTAATGTTTTAATTATTAATTAAAGAATAGTTCTTTTAAAAAAAAATACCAAAAATCCAAAGTTCCCTTAAATAAACTAGATCCTAATCCTCAGCTTTGAAAGCACGGTCAACCGGCGAAATAACATTAATAATAATATTAACAACAGTATTAACAGCCTTATCCTCCTATCCAAAAAAGGGGTCCTAGGGGGTTTTCCTTTGGTATTCAAATATATTATTTTAAAGTCTAAATTTTTTTTATTTGTTTTATTAAATTAATGTTTTTTTTTATATTTTTTTTTAGTTTAACTTTAATTCCGGCTTTAACTTTAATTTTTTAATTTTTGCCGAATATTTTTTATTTAAATATATATTTTTAATTATAAGTTTAATTATTTTTTATTTAATATTTAAAATTGATTTTTTTCTTTTTTTGTTTTTTGGATTTGGACTTTATGCCAGGGAATACACCGCTTTTTAATTTCCTATATATTTTTTTATATATTTTTTTATATATATATAGCAAAAATAAGGAATTTATGCTTTTATTGAATTTTTTAATTTTTATAAATAATTAATTATATTTCGCAAATAGCCAATAATTTACTAAAATATGTAAAGTAAACCGGCATTATGCCTAAACTGCAAAAAATATTTATACTTGAAATAAAAGTATTTTTTTTTTTTATTTAAAATTTGTATTAATATTTATTCAATAAAATAAAAAATAACTTATCTTTTTCTTTTAATATTATTTTTTTAGACCCTATAGTTTTTTCTTAGAAATAATAATGGATCAAATTGTTTTATAATATAATTAAAAATATTAATATAAAAGTTTACCTTTATTATTAATATAAATAGTTTAATATAAATATAAACCAAAGAATCTATATAAATTATTAAAAGATTAATAAATTTTGCAAAACCGATCCTAATTTACTTTTTTTTTACAATTATGCTAATAATATAAATCCCGGTGATATACTATTTTTACAAAATGGTAAATATTGTGATTATTAGAATGCTGGAAAGCCTTGCTTAACCACATAGGCCTATAATAATAATGTTAATTTTTGTATTTTATTATTTTTTCTTTTAGAATTATTTTTTGCCGAAAAAATGGTCATTATTTTAATTTATTTTTATATATAAATTTAGCAGTATTATAGGCATTAGTATTATTATATAGATTATATTATTAGTTTTTTTCAAAAAATTGCAAAATTCACAAATAAGCTTTTTATTTTACCTAAAAACATTTCTATTATTATTTTTAAATTCTTTGGCTTTAAAAATAATAATCCTTATTACCGGCGCTAGTTCAAAAAATCAATAAAAATCAAACAAAAAAATATTAATATATAGCTTATGTTTTTAAAGAAATACTATTTTAATTACTATTATATTAATATTAATAATACTAAAGCTTATACTAATTTTCAAAGTTTTCCTAAAGATAACTTAGTTATTTATTGTTTTTTAATTATTAATTGTTTTTCTAATAATACTAAAGAAAATAGTAAAAAGCTAAGCCTTAAGTTTATTTTTTAATTTTTGTTTAAATCTAATTTTAATAAATTTTTTACTTTAATTTAAAATATTATATTTAATATTAATATTAATAAAACTAAAATAAAATTATTAATTTATATTATAAAAAATTATTATATTTACGCCGCCGGTCTATTTTATTTTTTTTAGCGGAATATATTTATTAATAAATTTAATTATTAATATTATTTATTTGTAATAGTTTTTCTAATGCTTTTTCCTATAGGTGCAGCTAACTTCAATAATATTCATATTTGTACTATTACTTTTGCCTAATATATAAAGCATTTGCTTAAATATTATAATAGTTACTTTAAAAAATATTCTTGTTTTTAATTTATAATTTTTAATATAATAATATATTATATAATTTTTAATAAAAGCAAATTTTTAATAAAGAAAAACTTCGGGCTAAATAAGTTATTTATAAATAAATTTATTATTAAACTAAAGTAAAATATTAATTTTGCAAATAAAATTTTATATTTTAAAAATAATATATTAAATATATAATTCTTTTGGCAAAAAGCAAAATTTAACCTTAAAACTATTATTTGCTTTATTTCTAATATTTTTTTTGCTTTTTTTATATTTAATATAATAAATAGCCAATAAAATAAATTTATTAAGTTTATATCTAATGCCAAAACTTATTTAATGGCCGAAAAACAAAAATAATATTATTTATATTAAAAAAATATTAAAAAAAATTTATATATTATTATAATATAAATTTTTATTAAATTTAAATTATTTATTAAATATATTTTAAAAAAGTTTTTTAATTTTGCTAATTAATAATATTAGTTTAAATAATAAATTTATAATATTGGTTATATCTATGGTTTTTTTTGGATCAAAGATGCCCCTTTTATGAATATAACCACAAAAAAAAGCTATATAAAATTTACTAAATATTAGGCCATAAAAATCAAAGCTATTAATCTTAATCATTAAAAACGCCCAAATTAATATATTCCTATATTACTTTTTTTAAAAAATATCCCCAATAGTTGTAACTTTTTGGCTTTTTTTCTTAACCGGTTCCAAAAACATAATTATTATATAGTATAATATTACCTTTGCAAATATAAAAATAATAGTAATATAAAGTATTGATTTTTTTTTCCCTGCCTATTAATAAACATTAATATTTTATTGAAAGCTATTAATAGTAATTGGATGTTTACTTTAATCCATAATAAAGCTTACCTTAATTAATTTTATAATATAATTATATTTATATAGCTAGCTAATACTAATATTTAACTATCTACTTCTTTTTAATCCCTTATTTAATACTACGCCAAATATATTTTTAAAACTGAAAAAAAGTTGGTTTTGTTTTAAAAGATCTAAAAAAATATTATTAAAAAATTCCATTTAAATAAATCAAATGTATTATATAAATTGGTTATTTTTACTTTAAACTAATTTATCGCTAAATGCAATTTGTTAGTATAAAAAGTATTTTATATTTTACTTGGTTTTTCTATATATAAATCAATGCGGTTTATTGTTATTTTAAACTATTGGCCTGAATTTTAGTAATAAAAAGTTTTAAAAGTAATTAATAGTAAAACCAAAGCCTAAAAATCAAAATATAAAAAATACAAAATATATAATCCGGAATTTAAAAATATTACTTTACTTTAATTCCTATAGTTCTTTAATAGTAACAATTGATCTATATGGCCATCAACAAAATCCTTTGCCATTAATTATTATTCTTATTATAAAAACAATTTTATAAAGGATTTGTATGAAGATTACTGCCATATAAAGCTTATACTACACTATATATTCTGTAAAATCAACGAATTGCTAATTATAAATAATCGGCCGTATAATACCTTTGCGGCTGCTTATAATGACTACTACGATTTTTATATTTATCAAAAAAATAATTTCTATAACAAAATTCCTAAAAAAAAACATTAAAACAAAAAAAATTAATTTAAATTAAATAAAAAAAAAAAAAATCCTAGGACCTATTTAAGCAATATAAAACTTATATCCAAATAAATATATAATAATAACAACATTTACTTTAAAAACCTTTATAACCTTAGCTTTTAAATACTAAATAAAAAATATAATTAAATTAATTATATTAATAAAAATATAAATATTTTTATTGGCTAAATTAATTAAAAAAAAATCTTTGATTTTATAATATTATAAATTATTAATACAATTTGCATAAAACTTTTTAATTTTAAGTAAAAAATTATATTTTATTAAATCGCTAATTATTATATTAATATATTTGCTAATTACTTTGTTTTATAAATTTATATAAATATTAATAAATAAATAAATATCGGAAAAACCTTTGTAATTATATAAATTAACGTAATTTTTATAAAGTTTATTTAAAAAATTAATTAATCTAATTTTATTATAAAATATATTTTAATAAATATAGCCGCTAATGGCATCTGCGGCTTTATTATTTATTTTTTGTTTTGTTTTTATATTAGTATTTTTTATATTTTTTTTAATAGTATATTTTTTTAAGATTTCTAAATTACTATAAAAAAGGTTTTTTATATTATTATTAACAAAAAATCTATAGTTTATTTTGAAATATTTGCTACTATTAATAATCACTTGTAATAGGCCTATCCCTATAATAAAAGATTTGACTTTAGCGGCTTTAATATAATTATTACTAATAATTTTTGGCAATTCCTATTTGTTTTAAAACTAATACTTTTTCATAATATAAAAAATAAAATTCCCGCCTTTATTATTAAAAACTATATATTTTATAATTTTTTTTATAAAATTATTTAATTTATTATTATTATATAATAATAAAAAAAAAATAAAACTATTCGGTATTTTTAAAATGCCTTATAATAATTTTAATAAGGTAACCTATTAACAAAAAATTTTAAGTTTTTTATATTTCGAATTTACAATAATCTATTGCTTAATGTAGCATTTATTTTTAATAATGTTTTATGCTTTTTTGCAACTAATAAAAAAATGGCAAAATATAACTTTAATATTCTAAAAAATCTCGGTATACTTATCTGCAAAATTATAGTTATATATACTGGTATTAGGGCTATAACTATTAAATCGGATAATATTAGCAATTTAAATATTTTGTTATATTTTGCTTTTAATTATTATATTATTTTAATAAAAAATCTTTGGATAGAAAAAAGATTTGTTAATAAGGCCAAAAACATTCTTTAAAACATAATTTAAAATAAAGGCATTAGTTTTAAAATAGATTCTTTTATTACTTTATTTGTAGAATTTAATAGCTATAACGGCCCTATTTATTCTAATATTTGCTATATTTCCATTAAAATAGTTAATAGTAATTATGCCATTAAAAAACAATTATATATGTATATTATATTTTCTATTTAATTAGCATATGCCTTAACGATTTATAAAAATCAAAGGCTAAACTTAGACAAAATTATTATTTGTTTTAATAATAAATATAAATAAATATCTGGCTTATTATATATTACTGTTTTTTATATTTAAAGCATTAGTAATATTATATTTAATTATATTTTTAATTGCAAATGGTTTATTTACAAAAAAAATTTATATTATATAAACCAAAAAAAAAATTAGGGTTTTAAAAACAAAAGAATTTTTTTTTTTATTTTTAATAATATTAACTATAAACCTATTAATTTAAATTAATATATTAATATTTTAGAATTTAATATAAAATCAAAAAATAAACGGGTTTAAAAAAGAAGAAAAATAATTAGGAATATAGAAAATAAATAAGTAAAAGATTTTCATTTAAAAATTAAAAATTTATATTATTTATTTTGGATTTAGGACCGGTATAGTCATATACCTACAAGTAATACTATTATAATTATTTTTTTTTTTGCTTGCGTTTTAATAAACGATTTTTTAATTATTTAGTAATTATATTTTAATTTATAATAATTTTTAAAAAAACTATATTCTTATTTTAAGTTATATATTATAATATTAAAATAATATATATATAATGGTATTAGTCTATAAAAAAAACAATTTCATTACTTTTTAATTTTAATTTCAATAATACCACTATTTTCTTCTGATAATTCTATAAAAAGCTTGTCTTTTTTCTTCCAATGCTTTTAACCTCCTTTTTTATTATTAAAAACATTAAAGAACCTTTTAGTAACCTTTAATAACCTTTAGATCAGCTGTAATATTACTATTGTTTATGGACTTCATATATCCTTATACCGATAATAAAGTCTTCAGCTATTTTCTAGCTTTTAATCTTTTAGCTATATTTCCAAATTCTTTTTAATATCTTAAGTTATTATTATTTTTATTTCTATTGAAAAAAAACCTTATTTCAAATATCTATTATTATTACTATTAATAAATCAAAACCGGTTTTAGAAACTTTTATTTACTAAAATAAATTTATTAGTATTTCTTCGAGCTTTTTTTTCCTTTTTCTCCGCTATTTTTTTTGGATTTTTCTAATGTTATCTATGGCTTTAGCAATAAAAATCAAAACTTTTTTATAAATAAAATTCTTTTTAATAAATATTTTTGGCGTTATTTTTAATAAATTAAAATTAACCTTAAAAAGCATTACTTAAATTTTTACAAATTTAATATTATATTTGCTATCTAATTTTTTTTAATATAAATACCATTATTAAACTATTTTTTTAATAAAACTTCCATATAATCCTTAGTTTATTTTCGGCTTTACTATTACCTAAAGCCTTTTTACTTTCAAGCATTTACACTAACTTTTCAAGTTTAATTACAATTACTTTAATAATTTAATAATCTAATAACTTTAAATATACTATAAGTTATTGCCTAGCGTTTTTATATTTCCAATTAGGTTTATACCATTAACAGCTCTCGGTTATTTTTATTCGGAACTCAATAGTAACCTCGCTATTGCAATTAAAATAATAAAGGAACTTAGGCTTATTATTATATAACTTTGGCTTTTTAATAATTTTCCTTTTTTTTGTTTCAAATATTATGGCTTAATATATAGTATATAAAAACTAAAGAATTAAATATATTATTAATAATAAATAAATAGATTTATATATATATAAATAAATAGATTTATATATATATAAATAAATAGATTTATATATATATAAATAAATGAAATTAGCGGGATATAAAAACATTGTCGGTGCTTTAGTCTAATAAAACTACAAATAAAGCATTTTAATTTCTTTTTTTTTTTTTTTTTAATATTATGTTTTAAATAACTTAGATTAAAAACCTTTAATATTGTTGCTAATCCAAAGAAGTAAAATATTTAAAGTACTTCGGTATTCTTTAAAGTAAATTATTTTTTTTTATTTGTTTTTTTGGTATTTTTAGCTATTAACGGATTTTTAAAATCTTTGCTTATGTTTTTTTAGGATTTTTAATAATTTTTTTTTTTATAATTTGGCTTTGATAATTTTTAATGGTTTATTGGTAGTAATTATAAAAAAATTTTATTATTAATTTTTATTTAAAGTTAAGTTGATTTTTATTTTTTATTGGTTTTTTCTTGGCTAGTCTTTGTTTTAATATAATTAAATATCTTTAGTAAAATTATTAATAATTTGTTGGCATTTATTTATATTTTGGAAATTTTATTATTTTAATACTAATATATTCTATTTATAATAGATTATATTTGTTGTTGCTTTTTGTTAAAGTATTATACTTTTTTATGGCTATATTTTATAGATAAATTAAATAGGTAGGTTAGTATAAGTATTTTTTTTTTCTATATTGTTTTTCTATTTTTTTTTTGAAATAATTAGATATATATATTTTCTAAGATAATTATAGTTTATTTGGTATTATATTGCTTTTAAATAAATTATTCTATCTAATATTAGCGGTTAATAATATAATAAAAATATATAATATAATTAAAAACTTTTTTTTATTATTATTGTTTTTATATTGCTTTTAAAGATTTTATTGTTAATTAATATTATTTTTTTAAATATTAGTAATTACTATAATTTACTTTTTTTTTGCATTTTTTTTTTTGTTTTTAATAAGCTTGTTTAGAAATTTAAAACTTTAAAAAGTATATTTAATTCTTTAATAGCTATTAATATTATTGTATAACCGCTAAAGTTACAATGAAAAATAAAATTTCTAAAGTAAATCTTAAGTATAATAATATTATTAAAGTTTTGGATGAATAGTGCTTAGGTATAGGGGGCCTTAACCTAGAATTCTATTTCTTTATTAATTTCTTTTTTAAAGTATTATTTAGACCAAATAATATAAATTAAAAAAATCCAAAAAAAAATAATTACTTTTTTGGCGCTATAGTAATTTTGTTTTTAAGGTTTTTTCTTAGGAAGTTTTATATATTACTTTAGATTTTTTTTGCTTATTGCTATAGTATGGGATATTAGCTTAATATAGGATATTGGCTTAGCTTAGCGGCGTATTTATTAGAAACTCGGCTAATTCTTATGGTACAATATAACGCCAAAGGGCTTCTATTAATTATTATAAAATTAATAATTTTTTTCTTAGGGAAGTTAATATTATATAATTATTTTAAAAAAACTCAAATAACTAATAACTACTTTTAACTAAAAATAAGGTTATTTATAGTAAATATAAAAATATATTATAAATAAAATAGGATTTTATTAAATTATATATTATATCTTCTAAGAAATTCTAGATTAAGCCTTTGGATATTTTTTATAATAAAAGGAAAAGGTTATTTTAGCTGCGGCGTTATTATAGCTTTTTTATTACTAAATAAACAACCTTTGTTTATTAAGTACCTATATACCAAAATTATAAAAGGATTCCCGGAAGATTCTAAATATCCAGCAATAAACTTACGCTTAACCGCGCCATATATTATAATTTTTCTTAGCTTATCAAAAATCTCAAAATACACTTAGGGTATTTTGTAAAATCTTTAATTTTTTTATTATAATTTATAAAAATTAAAATACTATTAAAGTAATTTGCTCCGATCCCCATAAATATATTGGAGAAATATCCTCCTTATTATAATTATAGGGCTCTTATTTAATAAATGACTAATAGCGCTTTTCCTATAAGCCAAAATAATTCAATTTATTAAAAAAATACCAAATAAAAACTAGAAAAACAAATGCTTTTGCTATTTATAAATATTAGTATTATTTACAGTCGTCAAAGAAATTAAAGGAATTAAAAGCCAGAACCAATATAATTATATAAACAAATATTAATTATTTTTTTTTATTTAGAATATTTTTGGTTTTTATATTATTTTATATTTATATTATATTTTTTAATTATATATATTAAAATCTTTTATTTTTATTTATTCCTATATTTTTTAATTGCAAATATTATATATTTATTTAGATTTTGCGTTTTTTATATAATTACGCCGGTTTTAACCAAAGCCTTTAACTTTTTCTATATATAAAATTTTCTTATCGACTTTCCTTTCTTTTTCTCTTTTCTATAATTAATTTCTATTATACTTTTATTTATAATTATTAATATTTTTTTCTAAAGAACAATATTTGCCCCTGTTATAAGCCAATAATAGCAAAAAGTACAAAACGCTATTAATACTTTATTTATTTATTTATTTTAATATTATATATTAAAAAATGCCTATAAGGCCGTTATTATATATAATATTTGCTATACAATATTAGCAAAAGCAAACTATACTATTAATTTCCCTTAATTAATTAAAAAAATCGAGGATAATAAAATAAAAACTATAATCACTGGTAATAACGCTAAATTTTATATTTATATTATATATTATAATATTATTATATTTATAATTATATCAAATAATAATCTACTATTTTACAACCGTTATATATTATTAATATATTTAAATAATTTTAATATAAACTTTGCCGCCTACAAAAAAAAATTTATATATAAATAATATAAAGTTTTATTTTATTTAAATAATATTATTAAAGGTATTCTTCATAATCAAATAAAATAATAATATATAACTAAAAAAAAAAAAATGATTTTGGGCCTAAAAACAAATAATAAAATTTTTTTATTTAAAATTAAATATATTTTTTTTCGAATAATTAATGTTAAATATTCGTATTTCAAAAATTATTCAAATATTATAGCTAAAATTAGTATTTTAAATAGGTTATTTAAGTTTATAATTATTATTTATTTTTAAAAATATAAAATTTTTTTTATTTTTGCTAATATTTTTATTTTTATTTTTTATTTTATTAATCTAATAAAAACATTAAATTTAATAAATAATTTTCTTTTTATTAATAATTACAAAAATTCTAATATACCGGCTTTTTTACCTAAAAACAATATTAAACTATATTATCTCCTTTTTTTTAAGTTAATTATTTGCTAATTTTATTCCTAGGTCTTTATTTAAACCATTGGCATTATTTATCTGCAGCATACGTTAATCTACTAATAAAATTAAGCTAAAGGAAATGCTATATTTTTATAATATAAATTAATTTTTAATTCCATTTTGTTTATTTAAAAATCTTAATTTAAATACGGCTTTTTATTGCAAAGTATTTCTTTTGCAATAAATTAGCAAAATATTGCCTTAGTTATATATCTATTATAAAAATAGCAATAATCCTTAAATAATATATATATTTTTGCGAAATCTTTTTAATAAAAAATGCTCCAATTGCTATAATAACCGAAAAGCAATTTATTCGAATTTAAGTAAATCTTTTCTATATCGTTTTTATATTAATAAAACTAATGTTTTAATAGATCAAAAGTTAATGGCATCTAAGAAAACTTTAAAAAAAAGTTTTTTAAATGTATTTAAACTAAATTAAACTTAATTCCTTATTAATTCAAAACTTAAAACCTATTTAATTATTTGCAAAAAAAAGCTTAAAGTTTTATTAATTGTTTTTAGAAAATAGATATTTAAATATTTAAGTATTATATATTATTATAAATCCAATTAATTTAATTTTATAACAGAAAATTCATTAATTTATAAACTATTATATCCATAAATAAAAGGCTAAAAATAAACGCCAAACGCCAATAATATAAGCCTTATTAATAACTATATTAAACTCCATTTCTAATAAACCAAAGACAATATATTCTTTTGGTTTTTTATAGTTAAAATAAGCGAATTTTTTAAGAATTTAATTTAAATTTTATAAATTCAAAAAAATAAATATTATATAAATTAAATTTATTGAAAATACTTCGCTATTAAATCCTTTAGCTGTTTTATTTTATATATAATAGGTTATTATATTTTAAAATTTAGTAATATAAATCTAATAAAATAAATTAATAGCCTAGCCTAGTTTATATTACTATTTGCCTTTTTTTAATTATTTTGCAAAAACTTCCAACGGCCTTTTGGCCTAGAGCATAATGCCTTTACTTTTACTTTTATTTTTTTATTTTTATTTTTATTTTTATTTTTTATTATTAGTTTTATTTTTTTTATT
>QYSG01016079.1:0-20249 GCA_003988875.1 Lachnum nothofagi
GCGTAGAAAGGGGGTAATGAAAGCGCAGGCGATTAAATGTAAGCCGGCAAACAAGCCTTTTAGATGACGCGGCCAAAAATCTTATAATCAGCAGGTCGCCCGCTTACTGTACGAAGCACGCGGTCAAAAGTATGGCAAGTGGGCCTACAGGGGCTTTAGGGGGTGCCGGTGAGATTTTAGTGCTTATACTTCCTGTAGCTACAAGGGCCTTATAAGGATCTTTAGGAAAACATAGTATTCCCTAAAGCAAAAAACTTATATATAAATTTATAGTAATTAAAAACCTAAAAATATAATATACTTATATTATAATTATATTAATTATTAATAAATATAAAAATAGCTTTATTTAAATTAAGGCAATAGCCATAATAATAAAATAATAATAATTATTATAAAATCTAAATTTAATAATTTAAAATTATTAAACTAAAAAAACATATATTAAAAAACCAAATTAAATTTTTTAATAAAGGATTTTTAGAAGTTTTTTAAATTTAAAAAAATATTATATTAAAATTAATAATAATTTTAATTTTTTCAATTTTAATAATTTTCTTCCTTTAGTTTTTAATTTAATTTATATTAAATTTTATATAAAATATACTTTAATAACTAGTTTATAAACTTCCCTTTTATTATACCAATTTTTTCTAATATATCCTGCCGGCTTTATTTTTATTATACAAACTTTTAAAGTTTTAACATTAGAATTAATAATATTTAAAAAACCAAAAGAATATAAATAAAATTTTATTGGAATATATATATTTATATTAGCTCTTAAAAATACAAACATTTCAACAGTTATAATTAAAATTAAAACAAAAATAAACAAAAGTTTTTTATTTAAGTTCATAAAAAAAACTATAAAAAAAAATGAAACCCTAATTTTATTATATAAATATAATATATAAATAATATTTTTTATTCTAGAAAGCTTTTAATTCCAAAAGCTATAATTTAAAAAATTATTAATATAATTATTTATAATTTTATAACATAAAATTAATTATATATTATTATTTGTAATAATTTATATAGTAAATTACTAATTAAAAAAAAATAACTATAAAAAATATTAAAACCTTAAAAAAAATTAAAATAATAATAAATAAAATATATTCTTTAGTTAGCTTTATTTATCATATTTTAAAAAAAAAAAATATAAAATATATAAACAAATAATAAAGCCAAATTTAAACAAAAAACAAAAAAATGCTAAATTAAAATAATGCTACAAATATATATATTAAATGTTTAAAAATTAAAAAATATAATCTTTATGGATAAAACTTTAATTTAAAAAAAAGGAATTAAAAAAAAAAGAAAAATATAAAAGTTAAAAAAGAAAATTTATTATCTTTATATAATTTTAAAAAGGTAAAAAGATTTTAATAAATTTATATAATGGAATACTTTTTTATAAAATAAGAAAATTTTTTACTATATATAGAAACCGGCTATTAAAATAGAAAAAAATTAATGCTAGAAAAATATTAATATTTATAATTGCATATATTATTTAATAAATAAAAGAATTTAGAAAAAAAACTATTTTAAAAAACATAAAATAACTTAAAAAAAGCCTATGTTTAAATTTAAACATATACTAAAAACAAGAAAAATTAAAATAAAAAAAAAATAAAAAAAATATTAACTAATAAAAATATTAAAAACTTATTTTATAGCCGAAATTTTTTTTTTATTAAAAAGTTTATAATTAAAAAACTATTAGTTTAAATATAAAAAAATAATATTTTTATATATATTTTAAAATATTAAAAAAAGATTTTTTTAATATGGGATATCCAAAAATTACTTTGGCCCGGTAATTTTTTTAATTTTAATACAATTAAATTATACTAATTTTAAATAAAAAAACAAATTATTAAAAAAAGCCCTATTACTAATAAAAAAAGCTTAAAAAAACATAAATAAAATACTAGAAAAAAATATTATAAAAAAAATATAGATTTAAATTAAGCAAATTTTAATATATATTAAAAAAATCATTAAATTAAAAAAAAATAATAAATATAGAAAAAACCGCAAAAAAAACTAAAAAAAATTAAAAATTAAAAATTTATAATTAATATAAAATATATTTTAACTATATATATAAATAAATAAAATAGCCTAAATAATTTAATAATTTTCTAATAAAATTTTAAAAATTTTAAACCAAATTAAAATATTAATTTAAAACTTTTTTAGCATTTAAAAATTTCTTAAATCAAATAATAAATAATAAAAATAATTGAAAATAATGTTTAATAAATATTGAAAGCCTAAACACCCCCTATAGCCTCGGCTGTGCGCACGGACCACTTGCCATACTTTTGACCGCGTGCTTCGTATTAGTTTCTAAGGCCCGGCACGGCAACTGCAAGTCATAGAATCACGAGCTTACACAAGCTTTCAGCCCTGAATCCTGCATCCTGCATGAAATTTCATTGTTTCAAAGCCTGCCTGCCTACGCGCGGATTAGTCTTATTTTTAGGCTTCCCCTCCCGTCAGCAGCCACCCATCAGCACATGAAAGCTTGTGTATGACAACTTGAAGGCCGGGGATTCAAGGGCTGCCATCGCCCCTCAGGAACGGCCCCAGCATATACGAGCATGCGCAGTCATTTCTTTTTCTTGCTACCACTGTGCAATCCCAAATCTCTCGTTATTCAACGAACATGGCAGAATCAAGCAGTGCCCCTCGCAAATACGTCATCACSTCCTGGACGAATCTTACAATCCCGCCCTCCAGTACAATCGAAGACACCGACACAGCAGCCGGCAAGAAATGGCTGTCTATTTTGAGACCCTTCAGGGTATCAGAGCAGTCCCGTCTAGGATTTTTCCACGGGCTTTGGGGGAGAGTAGTTGAGGATCCCGAGACTGTTTGGTTCGTCACAGGTATAGACCCCCCCGGCTAGTACTAATTCCGACCCCAAATCTAATCTTGTACGTTGTGTTCAGCATGGAAGTCCCAAGAGGCGCTGGATATGTATGAGGAGTCCGAGCTAGCYGCCAAACAATTCCAAAGACTAGCGGCAATGAGCACAACACCCCCAAGCACAGTTTATTGCGATTTCATGGGGCTCTTCTGGGACCGAGCTACAGACTATACTGGCGTAATGGATGTTTACTTTCGCCCTTTCCCTTCCATTTCTGTGCGCCATGAGATCGAAGATCTGCGCAACCTCCAATTCTACGTGAGATCTGGCCGCAAGCAACCTGGAGCAATGACTGGTGAGGGAGTGCGGGGATTTATTCAAGACCCAGCCTCAATCATCTCAGAAAGTCAAGAGAAAGATATGGCTGTGGTGCGGTGTATTGATTTTTGGGTCGATGAGAAGAGGGAAGAGGAATTCAAAAAGACGGTGGGGTCTTGGGATGGGTTTTTGAAGGCGATGAAGGAAAAGGGGATGGTTAAGAGGGAAGAGAGGCACGTGAAGTTTGAGCATTTCCCAACGCATTTTTGGGAAGAGGAGGCAGAGCTTGAAGCATGCTGGATAGATGAGAAAAGGGAGGATTAGCGTTTCTTGTTTTGGGTCATAATTTTTAGGGGTATTCTAAGCGTGAACAAGCTAAGTTGAATTAGACATACCAATTTGAATGACGTTGAGGAATAAAGTAAAAAGAGCATTCTGGATCAGGAAATATGGTTTTCATTGATAATTCTCCATCTACAGAGAAGGCCACCTGCGGGTGGATATGCCATAACAACAATYCTTTCTACTACTACAGCCTGCCCAAATCACTGACTCACTCCTGTCTGCCATTGAAAGTGACTATTCCCTGTAATTTCGAAATATAGGGACCATGCAAACATAGCGTAGGAATCGGGATTGATAATTGCTTGAGCTGAAGTCAGTCCCAAGCAGTCGGTGGGCCCAGCTAGAACAATATTAGTATTTCTACACTATGCAAGAGGAATCCTGCAACTTACTTGCAGAATCTCCAGTCAGTGTTACGTCCGTGCCGATAGTCAAATGCACGAACTCATGGAGAAGCGTCAATCCGCGAGGAAACACATTTGCGAGCAATGAGCCCTGAGTAGTTGAAAGTGGGCTTGCAAGACACTGAGCAATCGTTTCGATCGGCCCGGAGAGCGCAGTAAATGAGTCAGGACATATAGTGAGAGTATCTACTAATAGACCTCCCTCAGTGAACGCGAAATGATGGTCCCCAGGAGGAGCATTGCATACGTCGGTGGGATTTCCAAGATATCGGTCGGCGGCTGTTTCGACAAGATAGTCACGTATATCGGAGGAGTAATAGGCGTAGTAGTCCCAAGGTCCATTCGGCGGAGTCCCCTGCTGCATTTTGGTGCGAGTATCCCAGAGTCCAAAATCGGTGGTCCTCAGGCTAGGATCAATTGGGTAAGTCCTCATGTTGGCTTGAACCGGAGGATTTACGCGGGTGTCCATAAAGGGCTGACCGTTTGAGGCATCCTACATTCCCATAGAATTAGCATTGATCATCTTGGATACTATTYGAGAGAAAGTAGAAAACGTCATGGTAGAACGTGGAAGATAGTTTCTCCTCTTTGTCCTGTCGAATTTTATGAAACCTCCAAGCGTTCTTGGGGACTTTCGAGCAAAAGTCGAAATTTTGATTGTACTTACCCATATAAGTTCAGTTTCTATTTGCCAGAGGCCAGTGTAAAAGAACCACGGTTGCTTATTACCAGTGAGGTCTGGATTTTGGCCATTCAAGAACGTTTGAACAGCCTGGAAATAATCTATAAATTTGACAAATTAGCCATACAACCCTAACAAATCTTACTCGAGTAATCAGAAGTAAATGCTGCTAAATGTAGATTCTGAGGGTCAGCACTTACTGGTGATTTTGGTGAGTTTACTACTATCTCCTCCGTTGATGGCACCGTTTTGGTTCAAACGAATTTTGAACCATGCTGCCAAATTTCGTCGAATAGGGAGATTGGCTGCAGTTCCAGCGTCTTTAGGATTCAAMCCCGTCATCTGATTAACGGCGAAATTGACAAGAGTCACGGTGTCTGCAAGCCAACTGTCTACAATTCCGCGTCGGCCACCGCAGTCCCCAGGTGCGTTGGCTGCAGGACTAACCAGAGAGTCAGTATGTCTTTATGGAGTGATTTTCAAAGCCCGAATTGCGAAATAATAGAAAGATATCCATGCTATCAAGACATTTTCAGGCTTTTAATCTTGATTCAAGAACTTAAGGCCCAAATATGAAGATATTGGGAAAGAAAGAGCGGACTTTAACATACAGATGGAAGAGTCCATTGAGAGTCTGCCCATTCGATGCCCAGAACAATGCCGGAAAAAGTAAAAGACTTGAAAATATTGCTCTATGAAGCTTGCGAGATGATAAAAGGGTAAAGAAAGAAATTTTAAAAGAGCGGATTGAACAAGGTTGCAGACATTGTTCAACAAGCGGAGATATGTATACGATCCAGAATTTGGGCGACATAGCAAGCCTTGCTGCAAGAATAAACTGCCTCACTAATTTCGTGTGCAGAGAATCCTTCTAAGTGAGATGTGAAGTGAGATGGATCATTGCTAAGCCGCGCGTCAGGAAATAGTCAGCTAGTCCAGCTGATAATTGAGGAGATAATGAAACGTGAGACTCCTGATGGAGTACGAGTAAGCCGCCATGATGATTAATCCGCGGGCGAAAGCTTGTCTCATTCGACGTCGGGCAAGCTTATTAAGAACGTTTGGAATCACAGCATCTAACCATACTTCTTCGTCGGCCGCATCTCGTGCCATCAGCCCCATAATCCTTAATTTCCCTTAAAATCAGCCAACAGCTGAGCCACGAGACATGATACCTATAGACTGCGGGGTAAGCTGATTGAGATCCCCATTTGGTATTGCAAAAATGCCGTCTTGCCTATGTTTCATTTCTTTTTTGTCTCCAAAGTGTCGTTGAAGGATTGCCATCTGCATCCTTCGAAAATTTGTCTTCCGAGTCCAGTGTTCTAAATACGTCGAGAGAGTTTGGTATATGAGTCTATATCCACAATGTCGGAGAGCTCTACACCTTGATTTCGCTTGTCGCTTTCTGTTTTCTTTAGAAATCTTTCTCCAYCCAGTTCTTCAGTATTGCAGAGAGATGGGTTTCGTTTACCGAGGGGCAGTCATAACTGCTCTATCTACCATTCTTTCTTTAGCGACCGGAGCGGTCCCAGCGAGCAACTCCATACAATCGTCCATCTTAAGTCAACAAGCATACAAYCTTTGTCTCTATGAGGATGCCAAATCATGCACCTCGTTCGGGTCTTCTGGGATGACTCCGTCCCTAACAACCGTAACAGCAGCATCTGCAACTGCAACCTTCATTGCATCCTTTCTTACAGATTACGGAGGGCTTCCATGTGGAAGCACGGTAATTCAAACCAGTGATGGCAAATCAACATCTGTAGGTGAACTTGGACAAGGTTAATAAAGATATGCCCCTATCAATTTATTTGGTCCATTAACATTTGAGACAGTATGGGTACAGCTAGGATCCTCTGTTCAAGCCCCTCCGCCAACGGCACCGCCTCTCCCACCCGTGATCACAGGCTCGTGCTCAGCCAACTCCGCAACAAAGTCATCAGCTTCATCATCTGGGTCAAAGTCATCGTCCGCATCTTCAGGTTCCGTGACGACAGGATCACTAACAAGATCATCACGATCGACATTTTCTACATCTCCCACGAATACAACGTCCTCTAGCGTATCGACCCGCTCTGATTCGAGCTCTCGGTCCGCCCCTTCTGATACACGGACCTCATCGACGGGGCCAAGCGGCACTACAAACCCCGCTTCTAGCTCTGGATCCTCCTCCTCCAATACACAGGGTTCATCGACAAAGTCAGGGTCAGGCTCTGCTGCAAGCTCAACTACGAGATCTGGAGGCAGCCCGCCAGCCACAAGTCAAACAAGCAGCTCTCCTTCATCCACGACGTCTCATAGAAGTACTACGCAATCAACTTCGTCCTCTGGGGGARCAATAGTCATTCCATCCGGCTTCCCTACGATTACTAGCTTCTCGGCTGTCTCAACTTCGTCCCTCAGCACGATTGCAGGGGTCACGACAAACCAGGTATACACTACTAGAGACTCAAGCGGTGCTGAAGTATTAGCTCTCTTGTTTTTCCCTTGTCTTATAGTATGTGAGGGTGGCCTTGGCGTCACGCTTGTCTTTGGCGTTGGTCCTATCCCAGGGCTGTACTTCCCACCATTATTGCCACCTATCTTCATCGGACCCGATGGGATTCCAACCCCTGACCCATCAGCTAGCTTGACTACGCCATCTTTAACTAGAAGCTCACAGTCAAAGCCGACGTCGTCACAGAGCAAAACCTCGAGCTCGACATCATCGAGCAGCAGCTCTTCAAGCTCAGTGTCGGTGGCRCAACCGAGCTTGAATATGGCGTTAGACACTGGTCTGAACGATCTAAATTGGGCTRCGAACTCTCCGGTCGACACTGCTGCTGCGTTATCCATCGCGTCCTCTGTCAATGCAGATATTCTAGCTCAACTAGGTGGCAGCACCAGCACTGGTTCGATGTCAACAACGCCGACTATAAACTCGACCTTAAGTGGGCAGACAGGAAGCTCCACGGCAGCAACTAGCAAGGGCTCGTCTTCGCAGATCACATCGAGCAGCACTACCGGCCCTTTGACAACTTTCTCCACATCCACAACATCCAGCTCGGCGCCGACTCAGCCTGCCGACCCTAACAAGCCTACAAACCTCAAATGTTATGGCTCGGGCACACCAAACAGCTTGCTCTCATTCAGCGGAAGCGCCGCCAGCGGCCCCATCAGCACCTTTTGCAACTCCTGGGTCGGCGGCGGGTACCCTTACTCGACTGATCACTCGAGTCAGACGAGCGTGTATCCCATCGATGGCAAGGTGTGGTACGAGTCGTCTCAGCTGCTGCAGATAAGCGGGATCGTGACGGATTACAACCAGGCGAAGGCCGACACGCCAGATGAAACGTCTGCGACGATTGCGAGTTGTATTAAGGGGCTGCAGAATGTGCTTTTCTATTGTGATTATGGCAGTGGGGTTAAATGGGGTGGGGTTGGGCTATGGAATGGGCAAGTCTTGGGGATTGCTGGGGATACTAGTTCTACGACTTTGCCGCTTGGATACTAAGCCTTTTGATCTGTTTCTTTTCTTAGAACAACTTGCGTTTAGAAAAATAAACCATTTTTCATATTAGTTAGAAAGTCAAAACTTACCTGCGCATAATTTYCTRAATCGCTCCATAGACTTTCTRGGGCGGAGAGAATATTTAGGCAGCACAATAGTTTCTCTTRGAGGAATATTCTCCGCATATCGTGAAGTGATAGTTGGCATCTGAGCACAAGAGGCTCGCTTCGGTCACTTCAAGAAAACTCGGCAACAACAAAGTTTTTCGGATCATTCAAGAGATTGAYAATAGAACAATTTGACCAAAGAGCGGTAGTAGTAGCAAAATTATGTGAATCAGCTCGCGCTGGTGGGAGAGAAAGCTATCGAGCGGCCTGATCGGTTGATGCCGGATCACTTGGTAGCTGGCCACGAAGACTTCGAATACAGGCTCTAATATGCTACGTTCTTGATATATTCGACTAACATTCACGTTTCATCTGGTTCGGCTTCTTTGTACACTCAGTCGTTTTGCTGGTAGCTGATGTGGTGGATGCAAGCATCGCACATGTGAGGTCAGTGAGGCACAGTCATTCAGATACGAGTCTTGTGAATTGAAATCACCTGTGAATTCCAGCTTGCCCCGCTGAGCTTTCTTGTAAGTGGGTCTTTGTTATGACGTCCAAAGGCTGGTGTACTTCCCTCCACAACGAAAGTTGTCTTCGATATTGTCATCCTTCCCTTACCACCCCAACCCGACACCTCATATCACCACCGCATCACCGATCCTCTACCATGCAAACCCCCAATAGACTTCAATCTATGGAGGACATCATGGCTTCTACCTCCACCTCTGAGCGCCGCACTGTCCTCCCCCGCTTCGACTTGATGGCCCGCGAGGATGTCGAGAAAGCCTGTAGCGACCGCGATATCAAATTTCCCGCGGACGCCGAAACCTTCAAACTCGTGGCCCTTATCTGCGACTACGAACTCTTGCGAATCCCTCCCAAGCCCAAGAAGCTCTTCCGTGAGGACTTCCCGACTAAGCACTGTTTTGAAGCAGCGTGCGATCGTTTTATCGCTCAAGTCGATGAGCACTACAATCTTGACATCGATATCATGACTCAGCGCTGCGACTCGGAAGTACAGCATCACCTGGCACAAGCTGCGTTGGTTGACAAGAGACACAAGGAGGCCAAGGCGCGTCGTGCTTTGTTCAAGGAGGAAACTGCTGCGTATAGGGACTGGTTTGGTGGTCTTACCGTGGAGGAGCGTCGTGCTTTGACTAAGCGAAAGAAGCTTGAGCAGACTGGCCAGGCTGAGCACGCCGACAAAACCGGAGATGGGGATGAAGAAGACTTCGCACTGGTGTGTATGAACCAAGTTCCTATGGAAATCGAGATTGCTGACTTGACCCGCACTGGAAGAATATGCATCTGAAGTGCATGACGTATCATACGTACTGGAGAGAAGCCGTGGAGTCGAAGAAGAACTAGGGTTCTCAGACTTGCTCAATGGATGGGAAATTTCTGCTCGCGAGTATTTCTAAATGCAATGGCATTTTTCGAGTTCGTGGCAGTCTGGAAGTGGAGGATTGCTACTCGGCATCTGCTCGTTAAGGATGAAGGGTGCCGTGCGGGACTGACGTCTGGACGCAGATGTTCGTGATGCCGGATTCTTTGGATTGCGAAGTGCCTCTTTGATTTTGTCTTTCCTTGCTTAGTATTTAATTGAGAAATACATCGATGGTACATGGAGGAGTTTTTTAGTTCAGGCAAATACAATCTCCTCATAGTTTTCCCGTCCATGACGTCTTTTTACGCATTTTACCTTATACTAAGACCAATTTCCTTTCCTCCATAGAAGTTAAGTAATGCTTTGTGGAAGTGGTGATTATTAGTTGTTGGGTGAAGAAGTAGTGGGGATGCGTGGGGACAAAAGACCTTGGGGTATTTAGTACTTTTATTTCTCTATAGAATTATAGGTCAGCAGAAAATCTTTACATCCAGAAACAATACCACAGTCCTTTTCAAGTTTTTAATCTTTAGTAAGATAATGATGTGTAAGGAGTATACAAATCTCCTTTCTCATCCGCGATTTACCTAGTTATAATATCTGAGATGCAACTTGCAAACCCCTAGGGGTTGTGACCTAAAGTATCTATTCAGATTTATATAGAACAAGCAAGAGATGGGTGGGAAAACGAGTAAATACAATCTCTATCTAGTCTAAAGCAGAAGCAATATCATAAGCCAAAGCAACACTCTCCACAAAGGCTGAGGAAAGTAATAGGGCGAACCTAATGGCAGCCATCACAGTTCAAATATTATGATTCAATTCTCAAATAGCATGCTTTCATCTGCTTCGTGCCTCACTTCCTTGTTCTAACGTTTTGCATGGTGTTTTTCAAGAGAGAAATACAAAAATTGCTGTACGAACACAATCTACAAAAGCGTCGGCGTATAATAATGATTCATATGTTGAGGTAGTAGTTATTGTACGAGAGTATAGGAGTAGAGACTCTTAGATTGAGATTGGTACGAACAAGATTATGAAGGTTCTTCAGGTTAAGATCCATCGTCAAATTCGAGTGATTGTAACTGCCGTGTCTTGTACACTCGGCGAAATGCGATGCTGTGATTGCCATCGTACTCAATACGCACATGTTTGGCACCTAAACGGTCATCAAGACCCGTGCGATGTGCCAGTCCTCCTGTGCCTAGACTTGCAAGTCCTCGTCAATGTTGCGAGCAAAAGTAGAAGACGAAAGCCTTTCCAAGGTCGCACACGGCGACGACGCGTTTCCAAGATCGTTAGAGCCAAGAAGAAAAGCCCGCTGAAGAGTAGTACCAGTGGGTATGAGAGCCATGCCCAGCGTACGCGCACGATAAGTGTTGGTACTTCAACTGTTGGGGCGTATCGCTCGTCAAGAGGAGCCCTTGAGCTGGAGGTGCGCATCCAAATTGTTAGAGTGTCAGAGATGCCCTGGACTAGTGTGGTTAAAGTGGCGAGCGAGTCGCTCGAATCCCAAAATATACCTCCGACAATCTCAATGATAGAGCCGAACTGGACAACCGCACTGCCAGTAATTACTTTAGCCAAAGCACCGCCGAGAATCCTCCGTACCTTATCATCAAAGTTGAGTTCGGTTGCTGGTCCAAGATTGAGATCTGGGGAAACATCGTCGAACATAAACCAGCTTTTTCAGGATTTCTCAGCACCGTCTTTGGCATTCATAGATCGGCAGTGATCAGCGACGGTCTGAATTGGCTGGCTGTTGAATTGTCTTGCCAAAGAACGAACTTGCGGTATACCCTTTGACGCAAAGGCGAAAGCTGCATTTGTATGCAATACACGGCGCTTCAGCGCCAATTAAAAGTCCAGCCCCAGTTGAATTGACGCGTGGGGCCCCCAATGAATACAGGTTGACAATTGTGGTATTTAGAGCACGGCCAGGATATTTCGAGCCATACGCCCAGGCCTCCTCGGTGTCCAGCTTCCAGTTCGACTGGTTAATTGACTTACAGCTTGATATCGTCAAAGAAGTGTTTGTCGCGCCATCCGTCTCCGTGGGTAAGAACTCCAAGGGTAAGGTAGATGTCGTGGAATTGCAAGTTGAATTTGAAGAAATTATCACTGTCGGCTTTACATCTTTACACTCACTACAAATCCCCACGGTGGGTGTGATAGGCCAATGACAGTTCCCCGTGGGACAGTTGGCGTCCGGAGGCGTGTTATCCGCCTCGAGAACGCCGCTCTCGATCAAGGATAGAATCTCAGAGTGTACCTCCCTTCTCCACCAAGTAAGCCGCCTTGACCTATTTTCGATCAGTGAATGATTCGTCCGGCTACTCCAAAATTCTAACCTAGCGAGGAAACGCTTGGAAGTATGCTGTCCGTACTCAAATTGGGGCACCCGTCAATTGGACCTGATGAGGCTGCGTCTCGATCTTCAACACTTGTTGTACAAAAGTGTCGAAGGCGATTGATAAAACCATGATGAGTACCCCGATCGATGCAATATGTCTAACAATGCAGTCAACACCATTCTATTCACGAGGCTCTACTTCTATCTTACCGGCTCTTCGTTCGCCAAAGTAGTCTCAAGGCATTCCATGACTTTACCGCCGCTTCACTAAATTTCTCGAAGTCCTTAAGTGGATGCCCCTCTGGCCCTTTATCAAACTAATTCCATACACTTTAATTCAAAACATCAGCGACAACAAGCAAAAGGTGAAGAGTGTATGACTATCCCAATCACCACCACAAATGTGTTCAGAGTGAGCTGGGTATGTCTGATGGCCCATGTCTACTGCGGATGCTGATCCGCGCTTGCCAACAATATAATCAACACCACCATTCCCGCCACCGAGACAGCTGCTGTAATTAGTCCTCATGCCCACCACCCGCCGACGATCTTTTCACTTGACTATCGAATCTTGGTTTTCAGCCGAACATACCGTGGTGGGATAGGGAGATTCCTCCGTGGGATCGTCAAAAGTCGACGAGTGTCTGTTTCGGAGACTGGGTTGTACTGCGAGTTCGCCATCTGGCACTTCATATCATTTCAATTATTTTGACAACGATCCGAGCTCATTTGAAGATCTGAGCCCTTGACACAGGACACCTTGCATCGTTTCAGCTTTCACAAACATTTCTAGACACTCTCATTCGTTTTGCGTTCTCATGGGCCGACACTTAAGCCAATGGGGATCTTAGTTTGCCCAAATGTTCTCCCCATTCTAATTCGTAGCTGGTTCACAGCCGTCAAGGCAGCGAAGAGGATTACCGCAAAGACAGCACCCAAATAGCTGGTCGTGGGAACAAAAGCAAATGATCCAATAGAGCAGATGCTCATGATGAAGAAAACCAATTTGTGGTCCAGATACAAAGGCATTCATCTCTCTACAAAATAAGTCTAAGCGAATCATCAAGACAAAGATACTGAGGTGAGGGGGAGTGGAGTTGACCTGCGATACAGCGCTACAGGACAAAGAAAATTTGAGAAGCGGAGATACTTCTCTTGCCATTAGGTTTTGTGCGTCTGATACTTTCAACTTTCCTTGCTCTTGAAGTTTTTATATAAATGCTAGTTTGCAGCCCGCTTTTGCTGCAGGCCACGGAGAAGGGCAGGCTATGCTGGCGGACAATGATCCCGTATCTGGCACAGCTTTACTCTGCAAGTCGCAACCCTTCGGGAAAAGTATTCTCGGGAGTTGAAGAAACCTTGAAAATCGTCCTATGAATGAGGTCGCTTTAGTCAGTAGGACTAGATTCGGGTGCGGCAACTTCCCGCCATAAAAAACGTCCTATTCACAAAATTATCGAGAGGTCTGAGGTGGGAATAGTTACCGCTGTTCCTTCGAAAAATCGGGGAAGAGACCATTCTTACCTTAGAGATGTATCATGACTAGCTATTCTGCCCAGAATCCTGTCTTTCTCTTGCGCCAGCTTTGCATTTGGCGCATCCGCAAAGATGAAGCTCTTACTGGTAGTCTTTGATAGAATGGAATCGATCCTGCCTCTTTCTGTGAATAACCTCGTATTCAGCCACTGACGCGCTTATAAAACTTGCTCAATCTCGTATTGGGTGATGAGGGCTTTCAAGCTCCTTGGATTGCGAAGTTGGTGGCCTGCCCGCTTGCAAACTTGTTTCTTCGTCGTCAACCACCCACCGGCGCCAGGACACCTGTCAACTTGCGTATCTCTGATTGCCTTCCTCTTTGATAATACTTCATTGTTTTTGATATACTCTGGATTTCTCCCCAAGAGCCATTTAATCCTGTTGGGCGTCAACTTTCTCCGGCGTTGGAGAGCCCCAGCTCCCTCGTAGATTGCCTTCTCCTCGTATCGGCTGCAATTCCTCCAAGGAGGCTTCTTAGCTAATTGTGTTGTATTGAATTGCCAATTCACACTGGACAGGACAACAATCTTGACACGTACCGCGTCGTCTTGTTTTCCGCGCGTAGCTCTTTCAACATCCTCCGCAGCTCCAGCAACTCCTCATCCTCAACAGAACAGACCACTCTTTCAACGTATACATCTACCGTCTAAGCTTCTCCTCATCACAATGTCCCTCAAAGCTCCACGCAATGAGCCCGAGCAGCGCCCTGCAGACCCTCCGCAGTTCGACGACATGGACACCAAGAAACTCAGCCTGGAGTGCTTTGATCGAGGCATTTCAATTCCAAAACTCGCCCTCAAGCACGATAAGGTCAAACTGCTATCAAGATTTGAGCAAGACCTGTTGAAACAAGTCAGGTTGGGATATGACGACGAGAATGATCCGGTCTCCGACAAGCGCGCCAAGCTCGAGATGGACATAGATACTCTCGAGGACCAAATTGTTGATTCGGAGATGAAGTATTTCCGAGGAGTGATTAGCAACCTTCAGGAAAAGCTTGATAAAAATTTCGAGGAGAAGTTCCAGCGCACGCACAGGAGAGCCCGCGAGATCAGACAAATGAGGAGAGATGGCGCTGAGAGGCACAGGAGGAGAGAGGCATTGGCGAAAAAGAAGGCAGAGGAGAGCGAGACCGACCATGACGAGGAGATAGAGGAGAATGGAATTAAGGACGTCAAAGAGGTCACTGCTAGCATCAAGGTAAGTCTCGTCAATGCAGATCAGCCTGATCGAGAGGTCCTGACCAGAATGCTAACGACATTGACCTAGACACCAAGCGAGACCCCAGGCGAGACTCAGACCGAGATGCAAAGCGACAGCACCAAGCGCAAGCGCGACGAGGACTACACCTCTGGCGAGCCTCCGAAGTCCCCCAAGTCCCCCAAGATTGATGAACAACGCTGGTCCCTTGTCAAAAAACCCTGCCGCCCAGCTATCCATCCGTACCCCAATATCTTCTGCGCTGAGAAGAACGTCATGGAGGAGGATGTCAAGGACTGGCATGACAAGACGATAGATGACGGCGTAGAGTGGGTGTTTGGTGACAAGACCGGATTCTACTGGCGATTCCCACGCTCGAAGAAAGGTGTCGCCGACGCCAATAAGTGCTATGAGAAGTTGCAAAAAAATGGATCATCGGACTGGGATCCTAGTGCTTTCGAGCTCGAGCTTCCTGACAACTATGAGGCTTTTTTGCAGGACTGCCGAAAGTCCTCTTGAGGCCCACGACACACCGTTCATATACTCCCTACCACCAGCACTTCTTATGTCGACGCTCTGTACCATCTTCACACTCTGGCTCACCCTCATCGCCATCTAGCCCATGATACACCTTCGAAGTCTTGCGGTCATGCTCTCTGTTACACCACGTCCTAGAAGATTGGCTTCGTTCACCGCGTATGTACAATACTTCGTAGAGAGCCTGGGGAGGATATCGAGCACGATAATGTCACACACGCTCCTCCATGGCTCGGCATGGCTTGATGACGGCATGATTGCCTTTCCAAGGATTCCATGCGTGCTAACGCATATTCTCTCTGACGACATGGCATCATCTCGGGCTCTCGTGTGCCTTTTTCTTTCTCTGTTCACACCCCAACATCTTTGTTTGAGAATCCGCGTGCCATTTCCTTGGTTATGTTGGTATACTTTCTGAATATGTGGATTCTACTTTCCTATTTTTGATCATGCTGTCGGTCCCCATGCTAGGTCTTTGATCGCCTAGTCATCTGGGTGTCGAATGGTCGAGGATCTTTCTATCGAATTGGGAGAAATTGGGATGGTTGGAGTTGTCTCGAGGAATACGTTTTGCTGCATATGAGTTTTCCATAGGCCCCGAGTCTTTGAACAATGAAATCGTAAAATACATCAATCAAAATGCCTAGAGTACGTTTGTGAGACCTACATCAGTTCAACGGAAGGAGAGATTCGTGCCGGATACGACTGACCCAATACATTGAATGAAAAAAAAGAGCTGTTATAGCCGGTCCAAAAATGCCCCTTCTTCGCTAATGGCGCTATCCACTCACGAAGAATCCCTTTTTCGTGACTGGTCGGCCTTTTCGCGGATGGCTACCTCATTCGCGAATGGGCCCACCTTCCACAGATAACCGGCATTCGTGAGCGGGTCATACTAGAGCTGGAGTAATTGTTAGCCGTTGTAAACAGGAAGTTTTGGAGAGCCCCTTTACGTACCGTACTATATGATACCTTCCAAGGCCATTCAGATCACAGTAAGTGACCCTTCTTCTGGCATCACTTCCACTCACCGGCACGATCCGCAATGCTCCAGTGTCAGCATTCAAAGTAAAACGAAGGGAAGCTTGCCGACCTGAACTTCGCCTGCTGATGTTCTGTGAACATCGAAGCTCTGCCACTGCTCAAATATATGGTGAGAATTATGGGATGTATGGTATCCAAGATGGTGTAACCTAAGGTTGGGGACCTCATACTTAAGGCCTACCATGACCTCAACCGCACTCCATCATTGCGCACGGAAGATATATTAAAGCACTGTCATCGAACGAAATACCTTTGCCTTTGACGCTAAGTGGGATACCATCATAGGAGCGAAAGCCCTTCACTTGCGTAGTAGCATTGTAAGCTAAAAGCGCTCCCTATTGTCTTGTGCCTTTATCAAACTGTTTTCGACTGCAGGAGAACACCCTAAGAAAACGAAAGAAATAAAGGATAGAATACATCTGAAACAGCAAGGAAGACTCGCCTCTTCCGAAGGCCCAATCAAATGCTGCAAGTCGCAGTCTTAACGAGCTTCGAGGATATAGATTCAATTAAGCGTGGCAATATTCGCCAACCGGGGCCCGTTGGCGTAGTGGGAAACCATTACTTTTTACCGGCCATAGCAAGCTACGGTGTGCTTGGCCGCCCAGCGTCCCAACCCGGTGAATCTTGGGTTCAATCCCCAATTCCCAGCACTTGAAAACCCAATCCAATAAGCGTAAGGTTGGTATCCAGCTAGTACATCTACAGAGTTAGATCGTGCCTGGATCGGATCTCTTATCAGTCTCGTGGCTTATACCGGCTTGCGGGTGGAGAGACCAGTCCTGGGGAGCCATAAACATTTGGTGATACAGGGCCGTCGCACGGACGCGCTCCATATTCACAGCGCCCAACTCTTAATTCAAATGGAAGTTACTTCGTACTTACAAGTCTTCCTACGAACATCACTCTAGCTGTGGATAGGAGCCGCGGGAGCGAACACCAGCGGGGCAAGGCTTTACATCGCACGACGTATCGCGCTTGCCCACATTGAATCCGTCATTTCGGTCGGGTCTCAGAAGATGTATTTATCGTTCAAGAGAATTCACTACGCGCTTGCGCCTCTAGTCGTTTCTACGAACCAACCGTTTATTCTTCGGGCTGCTGACTTGTCCAAGACATGTGTTAGAAGCAGTGTCAGAAAAGGAAGACTACTATGGGTCTGAGGTATTGGAGGTCTACTATTTTTTTGGGCTTGCTTTTTTGTTTTTGTAGAATCTTCCTTTGGCGAAACATGATCAAGACGTTCTCTAGACGAAATTTCAGGACTCCAATCTGCAACGCATTAAGAAAAGTCAAATACCAAAAGCGCAATGCATCGCTAATCGCAGCATTTGCTTTAAACCCAATTTTTGTGATCATTGTTTTCTGTCTGAAGGCACGGTAAGACTAATCGAGCCCCGACGGAAAAGCATATGGCTCTGTGCGAGCGCGTCGTTCGTTCCAGTATAGGAAACTGCTAGTTGAGTTCCGAGCATAGAACCCCGGAAATTACTGCCTTCATAGACTTGAGAGTCAAGAAGCTATCAACGAAAATCAGAATTCTGCTTCAATTATCGTTCTCAGGATACTACGAAGTGATGTCCGAACTCCGAGGGCGAGATCTCGCTTTGGTCAGCTCACAGATCCCCGACTACCACAACGCTTTTTAATAATCTAAACCCTGGTACATAAATGATTTCACCTGAATAACGTCTAGGAATCTTGATAGCATTAACAAAAGACACTCCAATTAAGGTATATTCACGTGACCCTCCGGTCTACGCCACCTTCTCACATCATTTCATCCTTCACGAAGCCTTCAAGACATTGCTATTTGTTTTAAATTTTCATTGATAACTACTCTAACCTATGGAAATTTCATTCGCAAAGCACATATCCTCCACACGCCCTCCACAATCATAAGCACGAGAGCCTACAGCGACCTCCATAATATACAGCTCCTCCAAGAAAGCAACATGTACGTAGCTGACTATGTGAACAATTGCACACGGCTCAAAGAAACACTATCGTCATAAAAACGGAAATCAAACTCCCCAGACGAATCAAATACAAAAGCGCGCAGCTGCATGCCAGCAAAAGGCACGCAGATCCGCGAAAAATGGTGTTGAGGTGATTGATAGCGGTGACAAAAAAGTTGGAAAAGAAAGAGACTCGGATGATACATGCTAAGAAATAGCAAGGGCAAGGAGGAGTCGAGATATGCCAGGGGAACTCCAACGATCCAACTCCAAGTCCACCGTGGTTAGGGCAGGATAGTATGTAACGGTACAGTATCCGGTGGCCTGATAGGCGCGGGAAAAAATCTCGAGGCGACGTTGACAATGCAGAACGAGTACTCGTAAAGTCTGTTGAGCTATGAAGTTGTCGAAGATATGTGGAGGGTTCTTGGCTACAGCAAACATGTTGGAGAAGTTTGACGTGAAAGTTGTGATAGTTGGAAACAGGTAGGGTATTTGAGAGGAGCAGAAGGCAGTCGTGATAGTCAGTGCGAAGATTCGTAATAATTTGACGGAAGTAGATAGTTGATAGTGTCGACGTCTGCTCCGGCGAAATCTTCAGCTCCGTTTCTCAGCACAGCGGGCTAAGTCTGGAACCCGCGTACAATGTGAGGGTTCAAATGCCGAACACCATCGGATGGAGCAAGCACGCTAGAAGTTTTGACCAAGTCTAGGAGTCTAATCCAATACAAGGACTTAGATGTACAGCTCGTAGGCATCCTCAGTCCGATCCAGCGCACCATACTGCAGCTTCATCTCCCAGCACTCCTTAGCCCGCCGCCGTCCATCAGGGGTATTATCAAAGCGCACCCAGAAGCCAACATCATCCGCACGGACCCAGTGAGCGCCAAATCTCTTCACGATATGGTAGAGATCCTCCGCCTCTTCGATTGTTGCCTCTGACTCGCGGCAGAAGATGTGAGGAAACAGCTTGATTCGTTGGCGGATGGAGGTTTGCAGGATGGAGTAGCGCTGGCAGCCTTGCTTCATGAATGTGGTGGTGGAGTTGGGCATGTGCGAGAGAGGGCCCGAGGCGGTGCGCTTGCTGGTAGGCTCGTTGGGTGCTGAGGTCTCTGCGGCGCGCTTGGGAGCCTGAACACCGGATGATGTATGGGGGGATGAGAGGCCCGTGGATTGCTCATTTTTTGGCTTATTGGGCGACTCGACGCCAGCGGAAGGATCGACAGATGATGCGCTGCCTATGATAGGCTCGCGGCTAGGTTGAAGAGAAGGCGAGTTGTCTGTGGCGGCTTGGCGCGTAACTTCGTGAGGCGACTTTGCACCGTCGGCAGCAGACTTAGGAGTTGGCTTTGAAGGTGAGGAATTGCCTGCAGCAGTCTTACCATAGAGTTTGCGGAGCTGCTTATTGGTAGCATTGCGACTTGGCTCACGATTGAGCTCCTTGTCTGTAATGTCTGACATGACCTCTCGACTTGACGAAGAGTTCTTTGCTGTGCTACAGCTTTGATGGCTGGGTATCGTGACACCCTGCAAGATTGGAATACGTGAGTATGCTCCAAAATTAAGTAGAAGTGTTGACTTACTGCGGTGCCGACCTCATTCAGTAGCTGGGGATCCACAGAGTCCTCGATCTCTTCGTCCTGCTCGCTAATTGACTGCTCCGTAGTGGGCCCCTCTTTGGCAAGCTGTTCCCTAGTCGCCTTTGCCGCCTGTTCCTTGGCCACCTGCATCTCAAGCTCATCCAGCTCCTCATTCATCTTCCCCCGAATCTCAGCAGCACCAGTCTCCTTTCTTGTCGACCACACCTTAAACATGCGCTCGAAATAGTCCTTAGCCTCACCGCAGGTCATGTAATGTGCTTCGAACTTCAGGTAAAACTTCAAGACGACTTGCGCAAATCGATTGGTGCCATCGTCGTCATTCGATTCATCGTAGACAGTGGGATCTCTGTTCATCTTGGCCTCGTATTGCGTAAGCATATCGACTAAACTGTAT
>QYSG01016090.1:0-11795 GCA_003988875.1 Lachnum nothofagi
AGTAGACTCAATACAGCCGCATCTAAGAGCGTTCTCATATTGACTTTCCGTCGCTTCCCGCTGTTCGTCCCCGGCTGTTGCTGCATCAAGGGTGTGAATTAAAGATCTCTGATTATTATTGAACAAATATCTTTTGGACGATCCCGTTTCACCAGGGTATAGGAGCTCGAGGGCTGTGAATCAATATGAAAGTCCGAGCAAAACTAAGAAAACATGTGCTATAATTCAAAATTCAAATCATTGATATTAGAAATCGTATACGCTAATTGCGATGCCTCTGCTGCCGCCCCCTCATTCATCCGTATCGTCAAAAATATTAGTGATCTCTTTTCGTCTCTATCTCTATCTCCACCCCACAACTTTAGCTACAACCCGTCATGCAAAACGCATAGAAATTATGACACATATGTATGCCAGGATCTTGACCCCAGGTATACCCAACAGCAGACAAACAGCCCTGTTTCGTAATTTCGCACTGGGCGATGCACAGGAGGTAGTTGGCTTGAACGGTGGTGGTGATGGCGAGTGCTAGGAGGAGAATAGCGGGTGATGGCTGCATATTGTGTTGTGTATGAAGATGTGTAAATGGATAACTGATGATTTATTTTGTTCAGACAAAAGGGTGGAAGCAGCTTTTATATGTCGAGGACCGCGGGAAGGGAGACTCGACTGGAATCGTGTGATACATTTCCGGGCTGGAACAATGGGATAAATAGAAGTTGGAACTTCAATTCACACAATTCCGAAACAGAACGGCTTTATTTGATGCACCCTGACAGAGATATACGGTCACAAAGGCCTATTGTATTGTGGTGGCAGCTCGGTTTGGAACAGTCTCAGTAGCAGATGAGAACCCCCGCCTCACTTCACTCTCATCACCTCAAACCTGTTCACAACGAACGAATCAAATGCTATTCTGGACTAACTTCATGTAGAAATAATGTAACTTCATGATAGTAGGAGTTGGTCATAGATTACAAGTCTTCTCGTCCAACGCACTCGGACGAGGCTCGCAGCCATCATGGGATCTCAGCATCCAGAATCGATGATGCAAGAAATTGATATCACGATTGAGATTTCACAGAAGCTAGATGCAATCATATCATTACAAGTGAGTTGTTTATGCACTTCGCAACATACCACACTCCTTCTTCAGGCTTTCTCCCACTTCCTCTCACACACCCTCATCCTTAACCCTAAGTTCCCATCCCAAACCACCCCCATGTTCCTTCAATATTTTACCAATTTGCACCATTATGGAAGACATATCTAAACATATCTCGCCTGACAAACTTCAAAGGCAGCATAACAAGTCGTATTAGCTGGATTACCATTATAATCTGCACCGAATCTTGCCCTCACTAAAGTCCGTTTCCATCTTTAGACCTAAATAATCATTATTTTAATTTAAGCTAAAAATAAGTAATCTTTAAGTTAAGCTAAAGAAAAAGTGGTTTATTTAAGTTTTTTTAGCTATAATTATTACTAGTTAAAATTAAAAAAAATAAAACAAAAGTTTTTTTTAAAACTGATATTAAATTTTTATTAAATAAAGCCATATTTTTTAATTTTATTTATATATTAATATATTATTTAATTATTTAATTTTTTTTATTATAAATTATTATATTTAAATACATATAATATTATATATTAATAATAATTAATTAATAATTTTATAAAATTTTAAAAAGCCAAAAAAACAATAATATAAATTCTAAAAATTAATATTTAGCATTTTTTATAAATATATTATTTATTATATAATATTATTAAATGCTTTTTTTAAATAATATATTGTTTATACAAAATTACGTAATAAAGTATAATATAGTAGTTATATTAAAAAATCCGATAATTAATATATTTAATAAATATAATAAAACTTATATAAATATAAAATTATATTAAAGGAAAATTTATACCAAGGTTTTGTTTTATTAAAAAATAAAATTTTTTATGTAAATAGGGTAAGGCAAGGTAAAACAAAATCATTTTGGCAACAAAGTTACTTTAAAAAAAAGATTTTTAATTATTAATATACCTATTAACTATCATAAAATTCATGTATTTGCAAAACTAAACCAAAGGAAAATTTATGATTAAATTTAATAGAAAAACTACATAAAAATATAAGGTAAAGTTATTTTGGCTATAAACTACATGGAGGAATTTTAAAATTAGCATAATTCCTAAGTATATAAAATTTATGCATAAACAAAGTTACGCCTACCTAAAAAAAATAATATAATCTTAGTTTATTTTGTATAATTGAAAAATTTATATAAAATAAGGTTAATATTATAATTAGCGTAATTTATTTAATAGCAAAATTACAATAAAGAAAAGATTCATATATTATAATTTAATCTAACCTTAAATAACTAAAAAAATTATATAAAATACAACAAAACAGAATTATATTAATTACAAAATTACATTATAATTACAACTAAAAGAAATTTTATATTAAGGTTCAATACCATAATATTTATACAATAACAAAACTACATTAAAAAAATATGGTTATAAACCGAACATATAGAATCATCATTAAACAAAAAATATTTATGTATTAAATTAATTTTTTTAATTATTTAATTAATTAGTTAGTATAAAACAAATATAAAATAATACTAAAGCAAAAAATTATACCAAAATTAAACACACCTCCTTAAACATGGCAAAGTTATATAAAAAACTAATAGTATTATAAAATTCCTATAAATCCTAGCGAGGTAGAATTATGCTAACAACATAATTCATTTATAAAAAAAAATAGAATCAATTAAGTTAGGGCTAAAATTAAATAAAAATAAAAATTTATGTAATGAAAATGCTGCAAAGAAATTATATTAAGTATTAATAGTATTAGAAAATTCATGTAAATTCTAGCAAAATAATATTATATTAACACAAAGCTCTATAAACCAAAAAAAATGCAAAATTAAATTAGAAATTTATATATCAATAATACCATATTAAAAAAAAATTGTATTAAAACTTAAATAACACTAGGAAAATCATGCAAATTTTAGTAAAGTAGAATTAATTACATTAATTATTAAAACTAAAATTAAACTACCAAAAATAATAAAAAATCAACTAGATATATATTATTGGTAATTAATTTGTTTTTCTCCTAAACATAACGCCAATCTCTTCTAATGGAAAAATAATTCATAAAATAAACTATAGTATATTAAACCTTTGTAATATTGAAATTTCAAATATTAATTAAAGCTTTAAGTAACGTTTATAAAAGGATTAGTAATAATTATTATATTTAAAAAATTATAATTAAAGGATAATAATATAATAAAGCGTTGGATTTTTATTAATTGTATTTTAAAAATTAGTAAGTTTATTTAAAATAATATAGGCAAAACAACATAAATATATAAAATTAAAAAAACAAATTTAAAACAAATTTTTTATTGTTATAAAATTTATTTAATTGTTTATTATTTAATTTTTTTTTTTTTTTTTTGCAAATAAATAATTTATATTACTTTTTGGTTTAAAATATTCTTTAGGCTAATAGAATTTCTTTTTTTAATATTTAAATAGATTGGTTTTTTTTTCCGTTATTACCAATAGTTTTGTTTTTACTAATTATATCCTTAATAAAAAATTATAAAAAGGTTATTTACAGTCGCCTTGAAAAAAATAATGCTAAAAGATTCTTTTTCTTTTTTTTCCCCTGGTTATTCGGCTATAATTTAGTACATTTCAAAATATAAAAAATAAAAATAAAATTTTAATTACTTAAGTTTTTAATTATAAATAATATAGTTATATATATTATAAGTATTATGTTTTATTTTTTATATATATATTATTTATATAAAAATATATACATAAACTGTTTAATTTCTTATTTTTTTTTAATATATCTAAATATTGAGTTAAAAGAGCCATCAAAATCAATTTAAATCCTAATATAAAATTCTTTAGGCAATATTCCCCTTTTGTTTTTTTAGGTTTATTAATAGGCTAGGAATTTATTAATTATTTATAATAGATCTTTTTTATATTAATAAATTCGGTATTTTCCATATATTATTTATATTTCATCAGGTAAGTCTAGTTTTTTTTGGCCTTTAAAACTGTACCTTAAAACATTTTTATTTATGTTTTTATTACATTTTCCTTAAGAGATGTTCTATAATTTTCGTTATATTGGAATTGGAGTAGTGTATTTTAAACCTTAAGAAATCCGCTAGACTGTAAAGTATAAAACGCCTATCTAATAACTTTAATTAATTTATTAAAATAAGTAAATAGTATATGACCATAAATAAAAATAAATCTTTTATTAAACCTTTAATGGTTTTTTAAATTATTGATTTTAAATTTTAGATTAAAAAAAACGCTTAATATATTTAATAAAAATTTGTAATAAAAATAAAATTTTTTATAATTTTGGTTAAATAAAACTCAAATTAATTTTAAGTATTTTGGTAGTTCAATATTGATTCGCTATAGATATAGTTTATCAGTTTTATCATTTTAAAAGCTAGATTTTGCACCAAATTAAATAGTCTAAATTTCCGTGCTGGTATATATATCCAAGACCTTTTTTTTTCCCGTAACGCAAAGTTACTTTAAAATTAGTGCTAGATATAAGCATTCATCCCTAAAAATTAAAAGCTACAAATAATACTACAAATCTATATACCTTTTTAAAATAAATATTATAATAAAGTAAATCGATTTGTATGTAATTTAAACACATAATTACACCGATTTTATATAAGTTATAAATAACTTTATTTTTTTTGGTTTTATATATAATAATAATTTATATAAAAAATAAATATACTTTATAGTTTTAAATATATAAAAAAATCTTATATTAAAAAAAATAAAAATATTTTTAAAATTTTAATTATTATTTTTTTTATATAATTTAAATAATAAATAAAATAAATAATATATTATTTTAATTTTAAATATTTTATTAGTATAATAATTTTGTCACGTGCCTTAATAAGCAAAAGACCAGTGCGCCAATCAAAAGACTACAATACAATTTGTGCCAAATTGTAGCTTATTTACCTAGATATAGGTTATAGTTCTGAGATGTTACGTGTTCCACGTGACAAATAAAATATAACATGTGCCGTTACGCGGGGTAACGGCAAGCCCAGCACAGGGATTTTATTGTTATTTATTATTTATTATTTAATTTTTATTATTATTATTAATAAAAGACGCTCCGCTGGCCCTCCGGGGGCCACTGCGTGGGGCTTCTAAAGGGTTTTTATAAATTATAAATTAATTAATTTAATATAGTTTTTTATAAATATAAACATAAATTTAATAAAAAGTTTAATTATTATTAAAAATATATAAATATAAATATTTATTATAATTAAAAATTTAAAAATAAAACAAATAGTTTTATATTTAAATACCAAAGAAAAGCCCTTTAGAACTTTGTTTTTTATTTTATTAATATTATAATTTTAATAAAAAGTTTAATTATTTATATTTATTATTAAATACCAGGGGGAGACCCCCTGGGACCCCCCTTTTTAGTTTATTAATTAATTTATTATTACTATAAGTCCTTTTAATAAAAAACTTTATTATTTATAAATTAATTAATTATAATTATAATTTTTAAATAAAATTTATTAAAAAAATAAAATAAGTAATAAAATTATAATAAAATTAATATTATAAAATAAATAAATAAAACTTTAATAAAAACAACAAATATTATTTTAACTTATTAAAAATTATATTATAATTTTCATTATAAAATTAAATATATTTTAAACTTTTATTAAAAATATAATATAATATATATAACAATTCGATTTTTAAATTATAAAAATAAAAAATAAAAAATTTATATTATAGAAATTATTAAATTCAAATTTAAATAAATAATAAAATTATTATTATAAAAAAATCTAAAAAGGATTAATATAAAATAATTATTAATCTTTTAAAAATCAATATATATAATCTATAAAATAATTATAATTTTATTAATAATTTTATTATATTTATAAATTTAAATTATTAAAAAAACAATTAATATTAAGAAAAGTTTTTATATAAAAATAAAAACTAATTTAATATTGTTTTTTGATAATGTTTTATTATACATTATATAGAAAAAATTATTAATTAGTTTATTAATTAAATATTATATTTATCAAATATATTATTTTGTTTTATTAATGCTATAATTTTAATAAAAAGTTTAGTTATTTATATTTATTATTAAATATTAGGGGGAAACCCCTTGGAACCCCCTTTTTATTTTATTTATTTAATTATTATTAAAATTATTTTTTAATTATTATTAAAACTATTATTATAAAAGAATTAATATTAAAAAAGGTTTTTATATAAAAATAAAAACTAATTTAATATTATTTAATATTATTATAAATAACTTTATATAAAAAGTTTAATTAATTATATTTATAATTATATTTATTTACTTTATTTATTTTATTTACTTTATTTATTTTATTTACTTTATTTATTTTATTTACTTTATTTATTTTATTTACTTTATTTATTTTATTTATTTTATATAAATCCTCTAGGACCCTTTATTATTATTATTATTATTATTATTATAAATTATAAGTTTATATAGATTATAATAGCTATAGTAGCTATAGTGGCTATAGTGGCTAATTAGTATAGTATAGTAGTGGTGCAGTGGTGCAGTGGCGCAGTGGCTGGAGTGGCTGAAGTGGCACGTGCGGGCCAGAGCCGCTGCAGGCATGTGCCAAAAGCGTATAGTGCAGGCTATAGGCATATGGCCACTTTATCAAAAATTTCAAAGAGCCGTATTACCTGTAATTTTGGAGTTATTATAAAAGTAAAAATAATATTTGAATGTATTAGTCTAGTGCTATAAGCCAGTGTTTTTTCTATAAAGTTTACGGGTTATAGCTAGGGCTAATATAGCAATTAATTTAATAGTTAAAATAAACAAAAAAGTATAAATTAGAATTACAGATAAAATTAATTACTAATTCGCTTAGCCATAAAAATAAAATACTTTTGGATGATTCTCTAAAATTACCTAATATAATTAATAATAAATCTTTCTAATATCTATTGCACTAGGCAATTATTAAATTAATATATATAATAAATTTTATTAATAATAGTTTTTTATTTTTTTTATTTTATTTAAATTATAAATAATAATATTTATAAAGTTATTTATTTGGATTTTTATAATACAAAAAACTAAATTAAATTATTATAATAAATATAATAATTTAATATAATAAAAATAATTTTATTATTAATATTTATATATTTTAAATTATAAACAAATAAATAAACCAATATTTAAAAATTAAAAAATTAAAAATTATTAAATATTAATTATATTTAAATATTTCAAAAATTATAAAAATTAATATTTGGATATTTTAAAAAGAAAAAAATCAAAATATTATAAATAAATATTAATAGGAATTTTTAAATATTTTATAAAAAAAAAATAAACTAAATAAAAAAAATAATAAATTTTTAAAATATTAATAAATACTAAAAACCTTTGGATTCTACAAAAAATATTAAATACTATTATTTTTTATTTTTTTTATTTTAAAAAATTATATAATTATATAATATTTTAAAATAAATAATAAATTTAATTATAATAAATTTAAAAAGCTATTAAAGCCTTTTTTGCTTTTTTTAATATATTTAAAAAAGCTTTTAATACTATTAACTTTAATAAAAAAAACAAAAAAAACAAAAAAAAAATTTTGAAAATTTTAGAACTTATACAAAAAGCCCCCAAAAAAACTTCTAAAAAACTTCTAAAAAATAAAAAATAATCTAAAAAATAATAGTAATAATAATAATAGAAATAATAGTTTAGGCTTTTTTTCTAGTTTTAAAAATTTTAATTATAAAAATAAAAATACTTCAAATAAATAATATATTAAAAAAATTTATAGAATTTATTTTTTTAAAAATATAAAATAATAAATAATAAAAATAATAACAAAATTATTAAAAAACTTTTTAATTTTTTAAAATATTTTATTATATATATAAATTTTAAAATTATAATTTTAAAAAAATATTAAAAAAAATATTAATTTTTTTATAGTTAAATTTAATAATATTATTAGGAATTTAAAATAATTAAAAACCAATTAAAAACCAATTAAAAAAAATAATAATTATAAATAATTATTAATTTATTTTTAAATTTATATATAGTTTTTTAGATTTTTTAAAAATATTACTATAAACCATATTTTAAAAAAAAAAAAAAAAATTCTAATAATTTCCGTAGCTTTTTTAAAATTATTAAAAAAATTAAAAACAAAGCAAGCCGCCTTTAGAATATATACTAAATCAAAAAAATAAAAATATATCGTATTTTTTAAAAAATAAAAATAAAATAATATTTTTTAAGCATTTAGCAGTTAAATTATAATACTATAAAAAATCCAAAAATAATTTATTAAATAATTTATATAAAGTCATTTAAAAAATTCAAAATAAAACTTAAAATAATATAGTAAAAATTATTATACAAAAAATTAAATAATTTTAAAATTAAATAAACAATAGTCCGAAAATTATAAAAAATTCTAATAATTACTAATATTTAATAAATTTTATTTAAAATAAAAATAAACTATAGCAAAATTAAATATTATTCTTTATCTAAGTATTTATAGTATTTTAATTAATATATAAATAAATATTATAATTTCCAAAAATATATTAATTTTAAATTAATTTATAAAAAAAAATCCAAAAGCAATTATATTTATATAAAGCTGCCTAATCCAATTAATAAAAATAATATTTCAATATAATTTACTTTTAAAAAATTTTCATAATTTTAAATTCTAATAAAACTTCAAAAAAAAAATTTATAATTATAATAAACAAAATACTTGAAATTACTAAAAAATCATTAAAAAAAATAAATTTTAATTGCAATTTTATTATTACTAAAAATAACTATATTTATATTTATAAAACTTTTAATAAACTTAATTTCGAAACTAATACAAATATTTATTAATATATTAATTATAATAATAAAATTAATTAATATTAAAAAAAATCAAATAAATTACAATAAACAAAGTTTTATTTTATAAAAAATAAAACCATTTAAAATTAGATTTAAAAAAAAAATATAAAAATTATATATAATAAAAGGTTTTTATAGTAAAATGCGTTTTTTTCCAAAAAAAAATCTTATTAATTCTAATTTAAATATTTAATTTTAAATAATTAATCTAAAATTAATAATAATTAATAAAAATAATAAAAAATCAATAATTTTAAGTAATTTTTATAAAATAATATAAAATTTAATAAAATCATTAATAAAAAAATTAGGATTTATATAAAAATCTATTTAAAAACAAATTTTTTAAAATATAGATAATAAATAATTTATTTTTAAAAATAAATTTATTTTTTTTGGAATTACTAATTTCAATTGGTTAAAACCCAAATTTAATAAAATCAATTATTAAATAAAAAAATAAATAATAAATACTTTTATTAATAAAATAAAAATTAAATAAAAGAAATTTAATATAATTAAAAAAGATTTTCTTAAAACCTTTTATAAAAAATTAAAAAAAATATATAAATATAATTAATTAAAAAATCATTAATTTAAATATTAAAAATAATAAATAATATAACTTTATATAAAATAAACTAATAAAAATCCAAATTAAAATCTATTTAAAAATAAAAAAAATAAAAAAAATAAATTGCTTTTTAAATTTTATATAACAAAAATTAATTTTATTAAAATTTATAAAAAATATTTAAATTATTATTTTCTAATTTAAAGATTTTAGTTACTATTTTCGGAAATAATAAAAAAATATATATTAATATTAAAATTATTTTTAATATTAGAATTAAAATTAAAATTATTTTAATATAATTAACTATAAAAATATAATTTATAATTATTTATTTTTCAAATATATATATAATAATATTTATAAAAAATATAAAAAATTTATAAAATATATAAATAATATTTTATATTATAAATATTAATAATAATTTAAATAAAAAACTTTTATTTAAAATATTATTTATTAAATAAAATAAATAAAACAAATAAACGAATATTTAAAATTAGTAAAATTATATAATTTTTAACAAATAAAACCAATATTAATTACCAAAAAAAAATATAAAAAACAATTAGATTTACAATATTTTTTAGTAATAACTATAATTATAATTCTAAAAATTCAAAAAACTAAAAATAGGCATTATATATAGTATAATTATTTGGTATTAATTTAAATCTATAAATAAAAATTAAATTTTTTATATAATATAAATATTTTTAGTAATATTTTTTTATATAATAAAATCAAAAAAAATCAAAGAAAAAGCAATTAAATAAAAAACTTAGGAATAAATTATATTTCTTTTAAAAAAAAAATTTGTATTTATAGCAAAATATTTAAAATTTGCAAAATTTAATATAAGCAAATAAATCTAAATATAAAATTACTTATTTATTTAAAAATTTAAAGAAAAAAAAAGCTTTAGTTTTATATATTATATTATAAGTTTTATTTATTTTAATACTAAAGTAATTATTTACTTTAAATTATAAATTATCTTTTTATTATTTAACAAAAAAAATTTATAATATTGTTTTTAAATATTTTATAATAATAATAGAATTAATAAAAATACAAATACTATAATTTTCTTTTTATAAAAAAAAAGCAAAAAGCAAATATAATATTTTTAGAATTAAAATTAATATTTTATATAAAACGATTAATAAAAAAATATATTTAATTAATAAAAGTTTTAAGAATAAAAGCAAATCTAAAAAAAAACTAAAATAATATAAATTATTAAAAAACAAAAATTATTTATAAAAATATATTAAAAATTATAAAAATTATATTTTTTTATAGTTTTTAAAAATTCCAAAAAAATCTTAATTTATATTTAAATATATAAATATTTTTAAAATAAATAATAGTTTTATTTTTAATAAATAAATAAATTTTTTAAAATATTATTAATATAAAAAAAAACTTAATATTTAATTAAATAAAATGAAAACTATTAAATATAAAATATAATAAGCCAAAAGCTATATTTATCCAAAACCATTAATGCCTATAATTTAAAAAAAAATATTAAAGGTTAATAAAGAATTATATTAAAATTTTTAGTTTTTTATTATAAAAAGAAAGCTAAAAAATATTAATTAATTAATTTAATTATAAATCTAAATAAAATAATAATTAAAAATGCGAATTTACTATTATTAATAAATAAATATTTAAAAAAATTTATAAAATATATTTTTTAAATATAATAAATTTGTTTTATATTTTAACAATAGAAATATAATAGTTTTTTATATATTTTAAATTAAATTATTAAAGAATATTTAATTACCTTAAAAAGCAACAAATTTAATTATTTAATTTATATAAATAATATAAAAGTCAAAAATCTATATATAAACTATAATAAAAAAAATCTTTCTGGAATTTAATATTATATATATAAATATTTGCAAAATTTTAATATTATTATAAATCAAATAAAAAAAACTAGTAGTTCGGTTTATATATGTTTTTAATTTTGCTTTAATAAACTTAATTTAATTAAATTCGTTTATAATTTAAAAAAAAAACCTTTAATAAAAAAAAACTAAATAATAACATGTGCCGTCACGCGGGGGTAACGGCAAGCCCAGCACAGGGATTTTATTATTATTTATTATTTAATTTTTATTATTAATAATAAAAGACGCTCCG
>QYSG01016101.1:0-11753 GCA_003988875.1 Lachnum nothofagi
GCAAAGGTGGGGGAGAAGGAGAAGTGAGGTTGTGGGGCTGGATAGGCCAATCAGCTTCTAGTCTTGTCTCGTTTACGACCCCTTTTCCAACGCTAAAGGTGAGATTTTGAGGCCATGAAGTTCTTGAAAAGTACAGGCTTTGCTTCGATTCTTCAGTCGAAGTCCTTGTCCCACTCAATCTTATCCCGCAGCTCCTTGAGACTAGAAATGAATTATCAGTGAGCTAAAGACCTTCCACTCGAGATTTTTTAGTACTTACGGCAAGTAAACTTCTGTGTAGAAATCAGCCAGAGCTTTCTCATAGATTTCCGCGCGATCGGCTGCCGTGTGTCTACTAGTTCGCTTCCAGCTCTCTCTGTTTCCTAGACACACACTGACAGCATCCGCATAGAGCCTTCCCATTGCCACAACCAAGAGTGGCTCAATCTGTGCACCGCTAAACTCTGTTGGATTGGAGGGTGGAATTGTTTGAGCTCTATACAGTGAAAACCCCTGTCCGCAGCCTTTACGTCGCGGTGGTACTTGGTGAAGTACCCGTCCAGTGCCAATCTCGACCAGTAAGACTCCAATAGCGAAAGCTTGCTTTGCAAATTGATGGAAATCGTTGTCGTCGTGTTCTTCTCTTGCGGCTTTAGTCTGGAGAATGAATCGACGAGGCTCATCAAAGCTACGGCGAGATCGCTGGATTGATTTGCTCTTCAGTCCGGCTAGCCAGGAAGTACCTGACAGGAAAAGACCACACTCAACAACCTTAAACGCCAAAGTAATTCGTTCTGATAGCGGAAACTTATCTACTGGTTCTTCTGCAATTTTTGTGTCCAGCTCGTAAAGGAGCGAGTCAAGCGGCTTCAGTTGTTGACTGTTCCTAAAATTCTCTATCGATGCTTCTCTCGCAATCCGTCGTGTTGGAACAAGCGAACGGAACCAAGGGGAGCCGGGAACACTGATCTGGAAGCTTTCAGATTCGTGTGATAAGGCCTTGATGCAAGCGCCATAGAAGCCGTCTTCGTTTGGATTGTAGGTCTTGGGGTCCCGCTCTGGTGTGAGCGGCCCTTCGATCAGCATTTCGAGTATCTTTCGCGGCCAGTAGACAAGCAATTGATACTGCAATCGAATTGCATCAGTTGACGAATCGTTCCATGATTCAACAACCCCTCTTCTCAGCAGGTCTAGCTCCAACATGATTTCTTCGATTGTCTCCACGTGCTCAGATGGAACTTGACGACTTGCGGCGTAGCAAGATTGATAGAGACCCTTTGATGCAACTCTTGTCTCATAAGCTAGTTGAAACAGTATTGATTTTTTAGTTTCCTCCAATATCGCTTTCGGTAGATAGTACTCGGAAATAGTCACTCCAGGTTGGTTTTTTGCCAGGTATGCGTCTTTAGATCTGGCCCTTAAGTCGATAAACTGTCCTCGAATGAGGCCAAACTTCTGCCCTAGCGTCGGGCTTTTCGAGTTAACAAACTCTATAGTCTTCTTCACTGTCATTACTTTTTGCTTTTTGGATACGCTCATGCGCGTCTCCTTCAAAATATCAGGCTTTGTCCATTGTGTAGATGATTCTCCCTCCTCTGGGTTTGTACTCAATATCCGAAGAGCAGGGACCTCGGAGGAATTTATTGACTATCTCCTTGATATCTTCGTTGGTCCGTCGGATAGTTGCGAGATGACCGGCAACTGCTCTACTCCCAGCCTCACCCCACATCCTCCGCTGATAATTCTTGGAGACATTCTCATCAATTCCCCACAGGTTTGACCAAGCCTCCAGGTCCGCCTCGCACGCTTGGCATTCATCACGAAATTGCTGAAGCAGATCTCCAGATTCCTTGGCTTCCTCAAGGAATTGTCGTAGCTCGCTGATCCACCCTTTGACAATATTTATTGCGACAAGAGAACCAGTTACAGCGGCGTAAATCGCAAATCCTTCCATAGAGGCAAACTTTCGGCGCTGAATTTGTGCTGGAATGATACGTGAGTGGAAAGGTGCGACGACCCCAAAACTAAAAGTTTCAAAAAGAAGAATAATCTCGTGGAGGGCTGAGATGAATCCAATATTTTTCAGCTGCAAGACAACACAAGATGGCGGTAACCGCATATGGAAATGGGCGTGAGTAAGCGACAGCCTCATTCCGCGCGCTGCATGGTCGTCGTCTCTGCCCAGCCACATTCTTAAACCTGCCAGATATCACACAAATGCAAACAGACTGAAGCGTCGGCCAAAGAGTTGCCATGGCGGAGCTTCAAAAAACAAGATCTGAAATACCTGAGAGCCAAGAGGCTCAAATCATCGAGTCCACGAGACAGCAAAGATTACAAGGTAACGCAGCCTCGTCTTGGAGTCCTTCATTGACATGTCCAGGAACAGAAACCGAACATCTTACACCTCTTGAAGGCCAAGATCTGAATGTGCAATGCAAGATCTGCTCCAAAAACCTGCGAAAATGTATCAAGGCCACATCGACCGCTGCCTCAGTCGAGTACACCTACACAAAAACAAAACTGCGTCCCCTTCAAAGACGCTTAGATGAGCACAGACTTCGTCTCGATATTTGAATGTCCGATTGTGGAGTTGATCAGGACAATCTCACATTTGGAATAGACGATAAGCTTTGGCCAATTCTGAGCGGAAATTTTCGACAGATTCACGATGCTACTGTGAATATATTCGAAGGTATTCATACAATCGGAGAGAAGGCTGCAGAGCTTCGTGTCATTCATTCCGATGACAGGTATTCGATCACCGTATTGGTACCATTTGGGGAAGTTTTGATTAACTTTAGAAAGATCACTTTTACCGACTATCGATGATGCTGAACGAAGAGTACTGGATGCCTGTGATCGTCTTACTGGACTGCTTCACAATCTCGCAAGCTTTCAAGAAACCATTCAGACAGCGACAGCTTTCCATATGAATCGGGGCCCTGACGCTACACTACGTTCTAGTATAGCAGGCATTCGAGCTACTATAGACGCTGGGCAGCTTCCCCGCGGAGAGACAGATGGTTCAAACTTATCAGTAGCCACGGAAGACACAGTTTCTCATATTTCTAGCGACGAGCAGTGTTCACACTGCAATTTATGGTTCCCATGGAATGCCCTATCACTTCACCTGGAAGCGTGCCCTCCATCTAATCAGTTCTCGGCACCAGGTAATGACCTGTGTGAAATCGGTACCGGACCTGGTCCATCTGCAAGAGGCAAGAATGCTTACAGAACGACATCCGGTCCATCAAATTTACCACCGGACTATAGTCCATTAGGGGGAGAAGGATGGAAAGAAGGATGGATGTTGTGGTCAGCACTTCCTTATAGAGATAGAGAACATTATTTTGAGTCTCTACCCGTGGAGAAGAGATCCAGAATTCGCCAGAAGCTGGAAAGCATTGCCCAAAAGCTTAATTCAAGTTCAGGAATCAGCATTGCTATCGCAGAGCAACGGAAGAATTTTTCTGTCGGGAAAAGAGAACGCTTTGTACGCCCACACCGCCAAGTGCACCAAAGCGATCAAGAATATTCATCAGCATATGAAAAGCACGTAAAGGTGATGCGGTTCTATCCTTCGCACAAATCCCCCGGTCCGTCTTTATCAACGTCCGTCACAAGAATGGATCTTTCATCGTTCCTTCCCGGAAACAACGTCTTTCACTCTCTTTTGTCAGATTCGGGTGGAGACTCCTCCCAAGGTTTTTCATGGTACCATTTCCCGTTTAACAACTTGACTTGGGTACATGTAGGTGATTTAGTATTGCTCCGCTTTGAGGAGCTTCTAGCCACCCTTTTAATTAGAAGCTAATGATTGTATATATAGGCAGCTCTTCAAAATTATTACGGCAAGGGGGAAGCATACAACAGAGAGGTCGATCCAAAAAATACACCTAACCAGCTGCTGGGAATGAGCAAGCCATTCCCTAAAGGCAGACCACCAGACAGAAAGTGGGATTACTTATATCCTTGTAGGCAGCTAACACCTTTGGAGACTAACAGCCCATTCACTTTATACGTAAGTCGCGAAGTGGCGAATAATTGAAAATATTTCGCTGAAGGGAGCTTATATTTTCCAGATGCCATTTATTCATTGGGCAAGGCTCGAAGAATTCCTTACTACAACTGCATTGGCACGAGGAGAAAAGGGTGAAAGATACAAGTGGAAGAGAGATGAATGGTCGGTAGGTATTTCCCCGAAACTGGCTCCAAGAACCGCCCTGGGGAGCATACTACTCTCCGCAGCTAAAGTCGACAAACTTCTTGAAATCAAGGACGAAAGTAGTCATATCGAAAAATATCTATACTCGAATCTTCCCTTACATCTGAGAAGAACGCTTCTGCAATATATTTACAATAGTTCTTCTCCTCATATCCAAGACTCTAGAGAGCAAGTTCTCTATCGCCAAGATATCAAGGCGGCCAAAGTTCCAAGCGACCGTAGCAATGTTCAGTCGAAATACGGGGCAAGAATTTTCATGGTAGACCAATTATGGATGTGGATTTTAGACGAGAGTAAGTGACCAGCTTTAATTGTCAATTGCAAGAGCTCTAACTTGAGAAGATACCATCATCACGAGTTTCCCTAAACGCCACAATACGAGAGAAAAGCAGATCCAGAACGAGCAATCAGATGTCTACAAATGCATTCGAGAATATTTGAGGCCATTATTCCGAGCTGACGAGAGAGCGATGGAGGAAAGTAATTTGAAAATGCCAGAAAACATCTATGAATTGGCCAGTGTTATAATTGATCACTGCTCTGGTATCCTGGATGACAAAAGCTCTGCTTCTTACGTTCACCCAAAACTCTTCGATGTTTATCATGACGAAATAGCTTCCTTAGTAAGGTGACTAGCTGATCATGAGATTATCGGACTAATACATTATATCTAGCGCTATAACATCCGGAAAGGAAAAGTCAGTCTTCGCTGTCAGAGACTTACTCTCAAAATCCATATGCCAAATATTACTCTGATCCCAGAGCAGTCCATCCTCGACAACACCATATCTCTGATCAGAGAAGTTGAGGGCGTACTTGATATCTATACCTTGCAGAAAAACTTAGTCTCTCATTTCGAGCAGTCGTTTCCAGACCGAGAGAGCAATGGAAGGGTTTTATGTGCATATGGTGATGTCGAGAGACGTTTTTCTGAAATCAAGTCGCTTTTGAGGAAGGCACAAGACGTCAATGACGAAGTAAGACGTACCTCTACACACTAGAACCATGTTCACTAACAGACCAAAGGCTGAGAAACTTTATGCTTCTAAAGTAGACTTTCTCAGAGAGATTGAGTTGAGATCTTCGCTTCGGATCGAGAATAGCATTGTACGACAGCTGTACATTCTTGCTACTCTGACCGTCGCCACTCTCATCGGAGTAAGTTGCTTCCAATACTCTGCGGATGGCGTCTACTTATATCAACAAGTTGCCCTTGATATACTTCACGATAGCGTTAAGGCTCACAATTCCCATTGATCTGGCAACTATACGTAAGTACAAGAAAACGGAGGCTGAGGTCAGACGGTGATTTGCTTACTTGACTATAGTCCCCGCAATGTCTGCATTATTCGCGGTCGGTGTCACGTTGGCCTTCAGTGAAACTGCACGATCGAAAATTATGTTCTACTTCAATCAACCCTTTTTTATGCCGACGCGTCGCGATTTAAAAGTTAGAGAGATTCAAAGACGGCTTGATGGGTTTGAGAAGGAGCAAAGACGGCTTGATGAGCGGGTAAGGTCAGAGAAGGACAATGAACGTGGAAGGCGCAGGCGATATCTTTCCAGACTACCATTCTCCGATCCAGAGAAAGGTCATGAGGCTATCCCACTACCGTCACTCCGCCGTGACAAAGGAAAAGGCGTCATAGTATAGGGTGAAGTACAAGCAATGCTTGGCGTTTGTTCAGGAGAGTGAGATCAATGAAGGATTCAAGATTCTCGCTTAACAGCCCCCTATCCACAGGACAAGCAGGCACGGAAGCCGAAAGATCTCGAAGCCTCAGCGATTGAGACAAAACGACGGCAACAAAGAATCACTGTTTCTCAAATTTGGAATCGTGAAGCTAAAGGAATGTGAACCTGACCCATCTTCCATAACAAGCTGACAAAGGACAGGCAAGACTAAGGGCACCCGCCCAAGTTCAGGCTTTAAAATGCCTCCCACCTCTTCCGAAACAAAGTGCTCAGCTTCAAGCCCAATATTTCTAGCCACCACGTACCATACCATCCAAAACAGCCCTGCCTGATCCCAACCCAGCAACCCCCCTCATCAACGGCTACCCCCGAGCCCGCCAAACCCGCACCATCACATCCCTCGTCCCACTCCCCATCCTCCGCACTCCCGCCCTCCGACCTCACCGTACATTCCTCTCCGGCCTCCGCAAAGAAACCAACGAGGAAGCCTGGCTCGCGCAAGAGCGCGGGAGAGTCGCAGAACACGCCTGCGACAGCTGCCGTCTGAAATCTGCAGGGCCGTTCACGGAATGTGTTGTCGTAGACGCCTTGTTGAGAGATAGTTGTGCGAATTGTCACTATAATAGTAGTGGGAGTAGGTGTTCGTTTAGAGATGGTGAGTGAAAGAAAATGGGAAGGGGAAGAGATGTAGGAGGAGCTAATGTTGACGGGAGGGTAGATGTTGAGAACGCGCTTGCGCAAGCTGAGGCGGAAGAGCGACCGGTGCCGGAGATTGAGGGGATGCCACTGGCGCGGTATACGGGTGGTTCGTTGACGAACGGTGGTGGGTTTGCTGTGACTGCTGCGAGTACTGAAGGAAGTATTCTGGCGCAGGCTCTGCCAGGTGCAACTTCTAGAATTGCTCGTGGGGGAGGAAAGGAGGGGGCGAAGCGTATTGCGCCTACGCCAGTTAACAGATATGGAAATCCGGTGGGGCCGTTTGGGAATACGAGTGAGAGTGCTGTGGCGCATGCGAAGATGTTAGGGGATAAGACGGCGTACTACGGAAGGAGCCCCCCACCAAACGGAGAGCAGTTAAATAGCATTCTTAGTCTTAGTTTCCAATGCATGCCTTTTCCACTCTGATCTTTCGCAAACATTGACAGAAGACACTTACCGCAGAAGAGCGGAGGGAGGCTATTGAGAAGTTGCGGAGGGAGTTGGAAGCTCTTACTACTGTTTTAGAAGAAGACGATTGGAGTGCTGCAGATGGTAATTCGCACAAAGACGAGGAGCCGAAGGTGGATGAGAAGTCGATGGACGAGCAGCAAGCTATAGAGAAATTGAAGAGTTGAGTGAATGATGGGATAGAAAAATACCTCTGTTGCTGAACTACAATCACCCATAATCGTAGCTGCAGATCTCTTAAATTATCCTAGATGCATTTCGTCTATCTCCTTTCTTTAATTAAAAAAATCCGCCTCTTCAAATCATTAAAATATCACGTGCAGAAACATCTATATGAATCACTTGCACGGAAGAGACCCTGGAGTATTGAAGGATTGGCCTCTGGTTCTTTTGTTTCAAATTCAGAGCTTTATGTTCTCGCTAAACGAAACGGGCTGGTGTAGATCTTGCTAGAAAGATCTCGTTGACAAGTTGTCGTCTCGACTTCAAAGCTCAAGTGAATTGACAACCACAACGCCCCAACCTCCCTCTTTCAATGTCGAACCAATCAAAGTTTTTAGCCGACAGAAACTCGCGAAGTCTTTAAGTCCTTAATAAATCAAAATAAGCAGATTTCTGGCATCGTTCCAAGCTTTCAGCTATGTATTCTTCAGAGTATTATACCCTTGGTCCGAGGCTGGTGGATTGCGGAGACGTCCAAAGTCCGATACACAAAAACCCTGCCAAAAGAGCGCGGCGTACTCCCGAACGTCAACATGACGGAGCTGAGTGACACTTTCAATTCCTGAACGTCAACATGATGGGATATTTGTCATAGTCGCAGTGTGCTTCACAACTACCGCAAGGCCCAAGCACTCACCTGGATGGTCTCACAATATCTGCTATAGCAGTTATTCTATATGTACGTCCCAGGTGCCTCGCCAAAGACCCCGCCGTGCACGGCGGAAGGTTCTTCAGACTCGTAGTCTTCCTACACCTTGGGGGCTAGAGCTAAAGTTTTGCTGCTCAGACCGTTCGTACGTTGTGATGTTTTTATGTCTTTTTTTTGGCCCTCGCTTAGTCTTTTGAATCGGCGGAAGAACCATGATAGGTTGTTATGCAGTACCGTCTGCATTCACTTCCGTTCAATTCACTGCTTCGCCGTTACCTCCAGAGAGGAGGAGAAGAAGCAATATGGTCTGGTCACGTTCTTTTTTATGCGTCTGATACAAGTTCTGCAATGAAATATCTAAACGACTCTTAAGACGTAAAGAACTTGTATTCTGAAGCCGAATTGAAAGAGCTCGTTGGTATATATCTCAAAAACTGCTTTGAAGCTATTGTAACACAGGTCTGAAACACCCCTGTGCAACTTTTTTTTGGTCTTTGTATTGCAGTAGGATGTTTTATATAGATCACAAGGCATAGGAAATATATGCGTCTTGGTTTCGGGTGTACAGTAAGCAATGGCACACATTCTTACACAGGTACACAGGAGTACGACTACTCAACGGTACCTCCGAACAGCGTAACATCTACCTCGGATACAAAGTCATTAATCCATGAGCACTCACGTATATTATACTCCCCCCATGTCCTTACCTCCATTGCAAGTTCCATTCCTCCGCCATCAATCATGCATATCTCAATCCCCGCACCCACTTCTATCCTCATCTTCGCCCTACTCACCAGCACCCGTGCCTTTACCTACGACCCCACCGTGCTAGCCAACAAACCCGCATGCTGCGAAGCTATCCTCCCAATCGGCTGTCCAGTCGATAATCTATATGTAGCCTTCCTTGGAACCGTCTGTATGTTTCATGATCCTATCCATCCCCTCTCTCTCCCCTCTTGTATACTTTGTGCGATTCTGACGCCAACGGAATGAAGGCGATGATCCGGTCGTCGATCCTCCTGTAGGGTATTTCTGTCCGCTTGGAAAGTCGAAGTGTTGTTTAGCGGTGAGTACATTGAGACGTGGGAGATGATTGAGAACCAAAGCTGATACCCAAGCCGTTCAGACAGGCGGCAGCGATACGTATTGTGTTGAAATTATTGAATAGGCCGAGGGAGGTCGGGACATTGGAACGAGATAGGAGAGACCAGAAAAATGCAATGCAACAGTTATCATTCTACTCTTCAACTACACCGAAATCCCAGCCTTAATCCATTTGTTATACTCTTCTCCCTTTCCCCCGACACGTACCGTCCAGAGCCAGTTACAACACTCAATTAAAACCAATGGCCGCACCGGCATTAACACATCAATCTAAACCACAGCAGCTCCTCTCCCTATGTTTCCACGCCAGACCAAGAGAAAGCTTACCAAAGTCCCTCCCTTCACTACCCAGTAACATCGACACACTCCGCCCGGTGCTCCTGCTCATCAACCTGCTTCCAACATCAGTCTCATCGCAACCCATCCCATCCCACTCCTTAGAAAGGAAAGAGAACTACTCACCCCGCGACAACACCCTTTCACCCCTCCGACCACATCGCAGGAAAACCCAGAGCCATCGTCTGCTGGGAACGCGCCGTAGCCTAAGTTCTCACAATTAACGATTTTCTATCATACATCTTATTGGAAATTGGTTGTTCGGGTGGGAATACAATTGTAGCCAGTGTAGACCCCGTGCTCAGGGGGAGGGGAGGGGACGGTAGTGTCGCAGCAGGCGGGCTGGTACTTGTTATCATTGCAAGTTCATGCTGCGGTCTCGAGGGCTGTGATGGAGAGGATGATGAGGCTGAGGAGTAGGAGAGGATAAGGGAGAGAGGATGTGAGGAGTATATTTGAAGAAAGTGCGGGGGTGTGCGAGGTAGTACGGCATTGCGAGCTGTTGGCAGTGGTACTTGCGCAAAACGATGATGAAATGTCGAATCGTCAGGATGAAATGAGACATTCGTGGGAGGCGGCCCCTTTACTGAAACCTCCATGATGTTGTGAAGGGGGAACCGCCACAAGTGCAATGTGAAGTCGAGTCCGCAGAATATCACGGTGTTGGGGTGGAGTATTGTCTATGGCTGAGTTTTACGATGATAGGAAAGAATGAAAGCTACTTTTGACATGCCGCCGAGACTGGAGGTAACGATACTCTTTGCATTGGGCTGAAGTCTGAACTCACGGGATATGTATGATCGTGAACAGCAGGCTCATTCATCCCCGCCCACCTCTCCGCCCAGAAGCCGTAGTACATATCCTAACGTGAGAAACAATATTCATTTTTTTCAGCCCCTGAATTTTATTTTATGGCAATGCATTACGGGCCTGGGAACGTTTATGACAGAGAAGAGATCTTAACCTGTTATTCTCAGGTTAAACGTCCCCCATGCTGGCAGCAGACTGAGGAAGCCTTGTGGTATCTCATATCCTGCGCCAAAATTCTGGCCATTCGTCTCTCTGCAATTATAGTGGCGCGGGCACCTTCGAGGTCGCACTTTTCGAGTTCGAGCATGACCATGCGTCGAAGAAGCGAAGAAGCAAGGAGACGAACGTGTGCGACCTATCCTCGGTGACCGAGATCAGATTGTGATGTCCAATGAAATCAGCAGGGGCTGTTTCTCAGTCCACTTGCAGGGGAGAGTAGCACTGAGATATGGAGGGCTGTCATCTAGACTTTGTAGGGGGAAAGAATAGCCGGGCGACGTACAACGAAATCTGTTACGTTGTCCCTTCAGGAATGAAAGGAAGGGAGAAAGCAGGACGAGTTAAAAGGCGATCAGCAGGAGAGCGATGGAGTCGAGATCGGAGCGGAAGCTGTAGACGAGGAGCGGCTGCAGCATCCAGGACCGCTTTGGAAATTAGAAAGAATAAGCCGTGCGATATGCAACGAAATCGTCCAGTACCGTTGGCTCTAGCAAGAGAGACAAGTACGAGGAAAGTAAACTGAAGGAAGAAACGCATGAATTGGATGAATAAGAATGGAGGGTCGGCTGAAAAATCCCTGCACATCTCCAGTAGTAAGTAACGATAGTCGTACGATATGTAATAATGCGCCTCTTTGTCGCAAAGACTTGCAAGTTATAGGGCGAAGAGGTTAAGCAGCAAATGTGTGAAATGGGTGATAGGCTGGGTGAGGGAAGCTGCAGCCGAGTGAGGCGCTGCACCGCAGCATGCGTCACTTCCAACACCCACGAGCTTGGGAAACATTACGCGCGCGACATGCAACAAAACAGCAATCCAATGACAATCAGTGACATTCATGTGAAATGGTCCCAGTCTTCCCAGAATCCGTGGCATCCAGCGCCGAGCGCTCGAAACGGACTTTGTAATTTCAAAACAACTCCTTCCCTCCCCTAACATCCTCTACCCTCTACGCCCTTGACAATGCCAACAAAGGGTTTAAATAATCACAACAAAAAGAACAATAAAACAAACTTGCGTTTGTGCATTTACCGAACAATGGACTAAAGGAATAGCAAAACGAAAGCTTGGAAAGTGCCACTTGAACAACTTGTGGGGAATGAATACAAGAAGCCAGTTGCTAACGAGGTTTGGAGTTTCATAATATCAAGAACGAGACTAGATAACGAGACTATTACAAACAATTATACCAAAAAATCACCAGGCACATTCAACGGAAAGATGTGCGTCACTTATAATCTTCATTATAGCCTGTGCGAACATTGGGTCACCAATTTCCTGACTATACCTTGCGCAGCCAGACCGCCGCATTGCCAGCCTTCCGAAGCTAGCCACGGAGAATAC
>QYSG01016112.1:0-82456 GCA_003988875.1 Lachnum nothofagi
ATCCAGCCACCGCTCTCCGCCGAGATTGTTCCATCCCCGACCGCAGTGCGATCGCTCACGGGCGCCCAGCACAACGGCCCTGGACCCTTGGATTCCAATAATTCGAACTGCTTCCCCTAAGACCGAACGGAGTATGCAAGATGCTYTCGTATCTCTCGATCCAGCGTCGGAGAGTGCATTGCCATTGCCATTGCCACTGCCATTGCCCCGCAGCCTGTTACGTCGTCACATTTCTTTCCTTTGAATTGAATGAATATATAATGGACGTCCAAGTCGGCGGTAGGAAGTATCCCGCCATCAATCTATCATTCCTCTCTTCAATCAGGCAGTCAGGCCTACAGTCCTTCTAGATCAATTTTTCAAGATCTCCTCACAACCGTTACAACTGACATAATGTCTGGTGCCGGGAAAACAATACTTATCACTGGAGGCTCTGGCTATGTCGCCGCTGAAGTCCTCATTGGCTTCCTATCCCGTGGTTATAATGTGAGAACTACAGTTAGAAACGACGCAGCGGCCGACAAGATCAAGAAGTCGCACAGCAAATACCTCAGCCAGCTTTCTTTCGCCATCGTCAAGGACATCCAGACCCCAGGCGCACATGATGAAGCTGTCAAGGGGGTCGATGGGGTAATAAGCCACACATTCTCAAGCTTGGCAAGCCTGTACTGATAGCTTTCATGAAGGTAGTTCATACTGCCTCGCCGTTTCTCCTACACGTAGAAGACAACGAGCGTGATCTTCTCAAGCCCGCCATCTCCGGTACCGTAGGAGTCCTGGAATCAGTACAGAAGAATGCTCCACAAGTCAAGCGCGTGATCATCACCTCCTCCTTTGCCTCAATCATAGACATGTCCCAAGGCACTCGTCCGGGCTACGTCTACARCGAGAACGACTGGAACCCCTGTCCTTACGAGGTAGCAGCAGCAAAGGAGACTGACGGCGCTGTCTCCTACTGCGCCTCCAAGGCTTTCGCTGAGAAAGCAGCCTGGGAGTATGTCGAGAAGACCAAACCCAATTTCAGTCTTACGACGGTCTGCCCTCCTATGGTATACGGCCCCAGCGCTTCCGTCATCAGCAGTCTCGACCACCTCAACACTTCCCTGGCAGACATCTACCGCCTGATGAATGGATCCCTGAAAGAAGTTCCCGAAACAGCTTTCTACGGCTTTGCTGATGTCCGCGATCTGGGCGAGGTTCACGCCCGCGCTTATGAGAGTGCTGAAGCTGCGGGCCAGAGATACCTCACAGCGTCGTCGAGCTTCACGTATCAGCAGATCTGCGATATCATCCGCAAGGACTTTCTGGAGAAGAAGGATTTGGTGCCAGAAGGAACGCCGAATGTACCGTACCCGGACGTGTATAAGCTTGACAACAGTAAGATTAAGAAAGAGCTTGGGGTTGAGTTTAAGCCCCTCGAGGAGACAATTCGTGATACGGTGAAGCAGTTTATTGAGATTGAGAAGGCTACTGGCAAGGCTTGAGAGAGGAGCGAATGTAACGAGTTTCGTTCGTTATTTAATATTAGTTAGTCAGCTATTAGGTCAATTATATCCGTTACTGAACATCTGGTACCCAGCCGTTGAGTCCCGATATCAAGATGGCGACTCAGAGCCCCTGAATTCTAGACGCCCAATATATTCACGGAGCTCCTAGTGAGCTTCAGGTATAGATCAGCCTATTCACAGCCGCTCGTCTCCAGATCTGAATTTTCTAGATCTTCTCCTACACACCGGCAGCTCCAAAATCTGAATTATTGCATGGCATTTAGTGGAAGCTACCGACATGAGCGAAGACGATTCCTTGAAATGAGTCTTGATCCCAAACTTGGCTAAGTAAGTGATGGACGCTTGTAGGGGACGAATGTACTTTTTGAGAGGAGTCTCTGGCTCTTCATCAATGGCCGGTAAGAAGCTAGTAAGGGATATGATAGACTTGAGGGAAGGTCTAGTAAGATACACACTGACTGCAGATTCAATTTAGCTAAAGCTTTTAAAACGTATGATCTTTGAAGGTCACGATGCCGATGCTTTATTTCTGAGCGTCCATAGACGGCTGTTCTGGCTCCGAATTTATGACGAGCCCTCGACTTCTGTCTTCGACAATCATGAGTCCTCTGAAAGAGGTAACAACTGGGCTTCCGGGAAGCGGGCGCCGCAAAAGACGCAMTTTGATCCCGAGGCGAATCATCGCCTTGGGTCTATTGTTGTCGGAACTTTGAAGACAAAATTTTGGTTTATGCAAATCGACAGTATCAAGACAGAAAAGCGAACATTAATGTAGGTGARAAATCAACTTGACCTCATCAATCAAACCATATAGCCAAGAAACGCCCGTCTATGCCATCTACCCAACGATCTATTCATCCAGACCCTTACCAGCCAAATTGCTCATTGTGAAACTCCAAGCTCGGGCCCTTCGCTCTAATGTTATTCGCGACAGCTCTCCTCGTAGCCTGCATCAGGCTATCAGGCCCACAAGCCGCAAGGATAACTCTCTCGTTCTCCCCCACCCTCTCCACTACACCACTCACGATAGCAGCCACCTCCGGCCTACCCCTCTGAATCTGAATTGGCAGCTCAGCGGTATAGGGTGTCGATGCTGGTTGCTTCTCGAGATCTCTTGAGGCGTTGATGGAAGCTGGAGACGTCTTGGTCTCCTTCATTGAGTCTAGACTGTGACTGGCAGAGACCACTGTATTGGTTGTGGAGGTAGAAGAGCGGGTGGAGAAGATGCGGAGGGATACAAAGGGGGAGGCGGCAAGTTCTTTGAGTTGTGGGCTGAACCATTCGAGCATTTCTGAGATCAATTAGTCGTTTATCTTTGGCAACGGGTAGCTTAGCATACCTAGCTCTCGAACAGTCCAGATAAACTCGACAGTGGTCGTTGAAGATGCTCCTAACTTGCGGAGAAGATCGATAGCAGCGCCGACTGTAAAACTGGCACCACTACCCCCTGCAATGAGAATCACTTTTGTGAAATTCGCGAAATTGGGCACATTGCCATAGGGTCCATGTACGGAGGCTTTCAGAGYCTGGCCTGGGTTCTTCACCGCTGCTGCGTGAAGGTCCCGGGTAAAGCCATCGTAAGCAGTAACCACGAACTCGAGTGGACTGACTGAGGCAACTGTGAAGGGATGTGTCTCTGCAGCCCGAATGCCGGGGATCCACAGGAAACAGTGAGAGCCTGGGACCGCCCGACCTGGAGACTTGTGTAGCACGACCCGAGTGCCTCCATGCGGGAGTGGAATCAGCGTCGCCGAGTTTCCGATGCTGAAGAATGCCAAACGAAGGAAGCGTATAGTTCGATCGGCGACCCAGATTGCAGCGCAGAATATGATGATAATAGCCGTCTTCTCGGTGAAATCTGGACGATGAAAGCCCACCATGATCATAATGAGCATGAACAGTGTGACATGGACCACATAAAACACTTCGTACTTCAATTTTCGGAGAACGGTCGCAGTGGTTGCTGTGATGAGCACAGAGAGGCCAGCTACTATGCCAAATATTTGATCGTGCGCAATGACTTCATGGATATCGTTCATATTGCCAAAGGCAGAAATGTAGATCGAGGCATGGAGGATGACGGACACAACAAGTGCATAGCCAGCAATTCGATGTACTGGATTGAGACGTTCGTATGAATGGTCACTCAGGAATGCGAGTGGTGTGTTTTTCAAAGAGAGGAAGGTGACGAGCGCGAGATTGGAAGCCGTCATCCTGAATACCAATAGATTAGCCACAACCTTTTTGACACAGAGAGTAACTGTTCTCACCATCCTAAACGCTTCGCCACATTATTGAGAGGCAAGCTCCAGTCGATGTTTGAGAACGCAATCGAGACGGTGGCTGCGATATATACTAAAAGTACAAAAAGATGACCAACTGATGGAAAGAGAGGCAATTTCCGTATCAATACACTTCTTGCTGTCCTGTTCAAGATTCATTGAGCTAGTGTTTCAAGCACGCGAAGGRTATATTACCTGGCGATTCTAATTGGAAACCTCAAGAAGGTAACAGTCCCGCCACTCTTCTTCTCGTAATCCTTGAACAAAACTCGAGCCCAGTGGGATATAATGAAAACCATCATTATGCCAGCCATGGTAGCGGCGTAGAACTTAGCTGCATTCTCATTGTTCCGCTGACGTATAATTTTGCTTAACGCTGCTGCTTTTGCCTTCGCCTGAGCGGTGGCCGTAGCTGTGGTATTTGGCATGGAGAGAGTGTTGGAAGATGAGGGATATCATCGAAAGTGAGGGACGTTTCGAGGGATGTCTACTAAGACATAAGAGCTTTAAAAACAAGGAAGGATAATCCCGTACGAGGGAAGGCTATCTATCACCTTGCAGAAGTAAGATCAAAAAGAAATCCATGACTGCAGATACACTGGCGACTCTTGGCCAGGGTAGGAACGCCCCAAAAGGCTTCTGGAAATTGATAATCCCGAGAGAAAGACACTTGGAGTTTCAAAAAAGCACACATGCGGTACCCGAATACAGGAGTCCGCTGTACACTTGTYAGTCGCCTGYATGGGCATTCGGTAATACTAAGGAGGGCTCTTGTGACGGCTGAGTAGTGGAAGTATAAGCATACGCTGGACATCTGATAAGATATTTAAGAAAAATTAGGGGTGGATCAGATAATGCAGACATCTAATCAGATCGCCATCAGGGCCCGCTTGTGTCCCAACGGCGGATTCAATGAAAAGCTTGACGGCTGGGCGCCGTTAGCTTCGACAAACCCCAAATCCTTGACACTTATCCGAGGCTGTCAAGTTGGCCGAAATGACAGTTCCCAATCGCCAGGAAAGTTACGTGGTACCTGTACATAGCGCGCCGGACGTGAAGTTAAATTGGATGTCACTTCGACTTGGCGACGGTCCTACAAATAATGGGGGATAACCCAAGATTTCAGATCTTCTGGTATGCTTACACAAGTTCGTCATTCCAGGAGAGACTCCGTGGGAGAGTTCAAGAGAGACCATCCAGATGAGGGGGCATCGATCATAGCGTGCCAAGAGCACCCAATGCTCCCTAAGTATGACGATCACTACCGCGGCCTAACACGTTGACGGCCCAGACTCTCCATTACTTTCGGGTATCATGTCTGACTATTATACAATGGGCTTGTGGTATCTTACATCGAGTTGCGAGTGCGATGTACATCAAAACAAATCGCCGGTGGTTTCCTGTGGTTTCTCCCGCCCATTTTGTGGTATTAATGGCTCATCAGGCCTCTCGATTTTGCGTTTGCCGAGAAAAGCGCTGCACAGAATGCCAGTTGCTACACTAACATTCAGGCTGTCAACGGTGTCCCTTCGATCACTACCAGCGATATACACTTCAGCGTCAGCTTTACTCCTCAGGTTTTGACGGAGCCCATCCCCTTCTCCTCCAAGCATTAGAATGCACGGATCTTCTGAAAGCGCATCTGGCAAGTCATCAGTGGACAAAGACTTTGGCTTGTATGATTCCCTGCTTGTAGATGGCGCTACGGCGGCGAAGACTTTCCATCCGGTTTGCTTAGAGTCCTGAATGAATCCAGCTGGCGTATTTACAGACAACAATGTCATGTTTTCTGAAGCACCTGCAGAGGCCTTCAATACAACGGGAGTAAATTGAGCTGTATTTCGAGTCGAAATAGCGACCGCACTGACTCCAAGGAACAAGGCGGTTCGAAGGATGCCTCCCAGATTTCCGGGATCAAGAATGCTGTCAAGAAACAAGACCAAGGGTTTTCGACCATGTTTCTTGTTCCAATTCAAATCTGGAGTTTTCACGAAGTTGTCAGTGCCGTTGACTGCAGCCTCTTCCCGTTGTTGATGGTCGGTTGTCACTTCGAACCCAAGCGAATTATTTTTATACTTGAGTTCACCTAGACTTATGACGGGCAGTTTTGGCAGGGCTAGTCACGTATCAGCAGTTGTGAGAGCAGAGTCTAAACCGAGGACTTCTGAGTCCAGTAGCTCTTTACGAAACTACATTGGTTTTGGAGGAGAACAGAACGTACGTGATGCCTCGAGAACAAAGCCATTATGAGGGCGCCCAGCACTCATTTTGTCCATGAGACGCAAGCCGTCACCCTTCACTTTCACAATCTCCACGCCGCTCCTTTTGGCTAGTCTATATAGATTGGAATCTCGATCAGCAGCTTCCCTGTTGTCTCCTGTATATATGTAGAGCTTATAATGCTGTCTTCGTGGAACCTTTCTGGATCTTAACGCCGCTTCCACGACGGAAGTTCCGTAGAGGAATTCCGAGGCTGGCGTCGTGTAGGGGATGGAGAGTGGCAGTCGGGTGTCCGRCTTGGTGGAATGGCCTACACTCGTTGAAGAGTCTTCCTCAGATCGTCCGTGAGAGTCTCTTTGGCTCCTGCTGCCCGCGTGAGAGCCCGGAGACTTGATGTTGCCTTCATCAGAAGCGTGATAGTGCTGTGCAGCACTTCGCTGTTCAGACAGCCTAGAAAATTTGGAGCTTCGAGGACTCTCTTCCTGGTTTGTATCAGCGGAATGCGATGCTCTCCGACTATAGCCATCCTTTGATGCTTGAGGTAGTGCATTGTTTCGGTCATGATGAGATGCTCGTGAGAGCTTGTTCTTCTTCGGTTTGAGATGTGACGACCTTTCAGAGGAATAGACCAAAGACTCTGGAAGCTTCGGAAATTTCGGTTTTCCAAAAGAAAGTGATGGGTATGTAATCTTCGACCGTCTGCCAGACGAGAGCTTCATTTCAATATCGACCTCGGCAACGGGGGATTTGCGGTAACCTCCGGTTCGAGACGGACTTGCGGGGCTCGGTTTCTTTCGCCCCAGTTGTTCATTAGTCTTGACCAGCTTCCTCCCTCTCCGAATTGGGACTGCTGTGCCTGTGTAGCCTCTCGAGGACGACGTGCTCGATCTGCCACGCGATGCCTCCTTCACCGATGCTTTATAGCCCCCTTGCTCAGATGAGCGGCGGCCATAGCCATTGCGCTCTCCATATTCCTTTCCCGTGGGAGCGCTGTCTTTTCCTCTGAAGCCAACGCCCCTGGACTGGCGAAGACCTCGATGGATTGCAGAATTAACGGACCCCGATTTTGCAGAAGGATGAAAAAGGCGATACGAGATAAAGGGTGCCTGCAAATGCCGAATCTTGGTCGACAAGGCAGTGTTGATCATCTCATGAGTTGGTGGATTGTGTTGAGATGAAAGCGGCCAGGAGGAGGTGGAGCTGTCAGAATAAAAAATTCCAGCACACACATAGTACAGTATGTGTGTCTGCGCTCGGTCCAGCTGCAGCTGCGGCTGTCCTTCATAGCTGGCGCACCACCCTGGATGGCCCCACCGTCACCTTCACCTTGACCTTCAGTGCTGTGGACAAAGCGGCAATGTCCCAAGCAGAATGAGCGAGAATGAGGCATTGAAGTGCATGAAGTCGCGTGCCGCTTTTTAAGTACCCCGAGAAGCAGAGAGGGGGGAGAGAGAGAGAGAGAGAGAGATTCCGATAAGGAGCTTGGAAAGTAAATATTTACTTTGCATTTTCCTCTACTTCGTGCTTCGTGCTTCGTGTATCGATCCGTGAATTACCCAGGTGCCGCAAGTGACGAATCACGGGATGCCTRCGTGAAACGGTCCTGAGTGAGCCGGGCATTTGATGCGTTATGCTAGCGCATTAAACTAAATCAACCGCTAAATCTGATAAGCGCAAACTTTATCTTCACGTTAAGAGCGCGGACGCCGTAGACTCGATACATTAAAAATATCCCCCCTTCTCCCCTCTCCCCCGGGCTCGCGACGCGCGACGCGCAAGAAACGCACGCGTCATCTCTCAAAAGATCGTGCTTGCCGTTGTCGAATAAATCGTGAAAACTCGCCCCGCGTTCTTTTCACGCAGACAGCCGCAGTACAATGTGGAGTTAGATCGCTTTCCGGATCCCCTGGTATTCGTTCGGCCCTGTGCATCTCTTCGCGATGCTCATACTGATATTGATAGTAAACTACATCCGCTTAGAAGGCGCGACTGCGCACTCGAGAGTACTTGTAATACCGCGCGCACATCTTCGACATGGCGGACATTGTCCATGTATTGGACTCGGACGAGTCGGAGGATGAGCAGTTCCATACACCAGAGCCCGCCCAAATCGAAAGAGAGCCGTCGCAGCCACATTCAACCTTGTCTCATAGATTTCGAGAATCCCCGCAGAAGCCACCTGACGATCGTTCACAAGGAAGGAACTCTGCAGAAGATGCTATAAGGGTCATGGTCCCAGCACCCGCACGACCTTGGGAATACCAGCCGTGGCGTGGAGATACAACTGTAGACATGGTCTTGGACGAGATTGAAGGCCCGGATGGGGAGCTGGGATACAAGATTGAGTTTGAGGATGGAAGACAAGAAAACGTGAGTGTGGATTTGCTTTCTATAGCAGATGCTGTTTCTGCGAGTCCTCCATCGGTTCTCTCATTTGCCGATGGTTCTTCGCGGGAGGATTGCTTGCGGAAATCTTCTCGAAGTAACTTGAACGACCTTTTCTCTACTTTCAACCCTATAGATGATAACATTTCTATATCATGCCGAGTACGGAAGCATTTGCTTATTCGAAGAAATACTCCAATTCGGGTGAATCAGATTACACCTCTGTCTCCACCTTTGCTTTGCGAACCTCTATCATCTTTTCTCCTCGGCCTCTTCCTCTTCCTCAACCACACCATTTTGAACTGCGCTCATCTCATTCTTACATTTATCCCCCGCAATAAGTGATTACCTATAGCTTTTATCACAGCACTTTTGAGCCGTTCAAACCTTCCTGGGGCTCCTAGAATATTTGTCTGAAGGTGGCCAGCATCATCTCCAAAGAGGCAATTGCAAAGTGAATCTCCATTCGATCTTTCCTCCACACTTTGGCCTTACTTTTGCAACCTACTATCCAAGACYGGAAACTAATAGGAGTAATAGGTTTCTCTTGATAAACTTCTGACACTCCGGAACGGTCAAAACGCCTTAGACTTCTACAACAACGGCGGCGACCACGAAGAATCAGCATCGTCCATTATGGAATCGCGAGAAGATAGCTTTGAGCAGACTGAGGTCAGCGGTAGGGGCAAGCGGATTCGCACAAAGACGGCAATTAAAGACTATGTGGATATCTCAAAACAGATGCTAGATTCCGATGAGGAGGACGAACTCTATGCAGACCAAGGAGCGGTTAAAATGCGCCGTCTTGAGAAAGGTCGCATCAGGCTCTTGACAAACAACAGCACTCGACGAAGCAGTAGGGTTGCCAGTACTGCCAGCAGCCGAGCCCCTTCCCGCGCCGTTCAAGAAGAAAGCTCTGATTCCGATCTTGAGCCTTCGACGACCCGAGATACTCGAAAAAATCGTGGTGCGCCGGTTGCCGCTCGGTCTTCTGGACGTACACGATCTTCAAATGCTGGCTCCGGTCTGAAAGCAGGTGCTGCATCCTCTAGACGTGTTATCGATGATGAGAGTTCGGATTCTGACATTCTATATGAGAAACCTGGTGCTAGGAGAAAGCCCAAAAATACTCGTGCCAGATCTCAGTCTCAAGGCATCGAACGTCGAGGAAGGGGTCGCCCTCGTCTTGCAAGCTCGAGCTCCTCGGACTTTGAGCAGCCAACTCGACGTTCGGGACGGGAGAGAATCGTCAAAAATATGAGGGAGCGCGATATGGACGAAGAGATCTATGCGGACGAGGTCGTTAAAACCAGCGCACCAAAAGTCATCAGCATTCGAGAGATTTACCTGCCAATTCCCAAGCAGTCTCCCTTTCGAATCTTCCACAATGACACTTGCGATGTCTGTCAGGGTGCTGGAAACAACTCGAATAAAGGGACAAACCCGTTGATCTACTGTCAAGGCTGCTCTACCTCAATTCATAAAGTCTGCCTAGGCTACCGCAGTGGACGAGAGCACATGGTCACCAAAGTTGGCCACGAGAACTTTGTGATGCAGTGTCGTCGGTGTATTGGAATCCCAAGCAAGAAAGATCCTTCGGCTCCTCCGTTACACGAATGTCAAGGATGCTCAAAGCCTGGACCTGCTTGCAAATCCTTCTCTGTCAGAAAGACGGCAAAGCAAGAGGAGAAGTTGAGAGAAGAAAACAACGGGGACGATCCTATCACCGAAGTGGCTGAAGAGCTCATCAACAACACTCTTAACGTCTTGTTCCGTTGTACTCGATGTCATCGTGCATATCACTTTGAGCATCTTCCTGGTCGCAAAAAGAACTCGAAAACGCCCGAAGATGTTGAGGAATTGCGAGTTGAGCGACTTAAAGAATATGCCCCCAAATGGCACTGCAAAGATTGCTGTGATACGCCCGGAAAGCCTCAAGGTTTGGTTGCTTGGAGACCTTCAGATCCTGAATCGTATGATCCCGAAGACACGATTGAGATGTTTAGAGAAGACCTGAAGGAGTATTTGATCAAGTGGGAGGACAAGTCCTACTTCCAATGCACCTGGATGCCAGGTAGCTGGGTCTGGGGTGTTACTGTCAAAGCAATGCGTAATGCATTTGAGCGCCGTAACGAAGGTGCGAATACGAAGCCCAAATGGACAGAAAAAGAGGCAATTCCCGAGGATCATCTGACCATGGAGATTATATTCGACGTGGAGTACGACGAAGACTTCGAGCCCGAATCCGAAGAATCTGACAAGGCTCGCATCAGCATGATCCATGAAGTCTATGTCAAATTCGAGGGTCTCACCTACGATGAAGCCGTCTGGGAAAAACCGCCTAAGCCTGATGACGAACAGCGGTGGAGCGCGTTCGTGGCTGCATATAACGAATACTTAGCTGGGAAATACTTCAAGCAGCCTACCGCACAAGTACTGAAAGAACGTGCTGACCAGTTTCGTTCGCTGAACTACAAGAAAATTGGAATACAGAAAAAGCAACCGTCAGAACTTACTTTTCCAATGTTCAAATATCAATTGGAAGGTTTCAATTGGCTCCTTGAAAAGTTCCATCAACAAAAGAATGTCATTCTTGCCGATGAGATGGGTCTGGGAAAGACGGTCCAGCTCATCGCCCTCATGGCCTATCTTGTGAAAGATAAACCTAAGGTATGTGCTGCCTTCGTCTTTATTAACTTCGCTGATTTTGCAGTGCTGGCCATTCCTCGTAGTGACGCCTAATTCGACCTGTCCGAACTGGCGCAGAGAGCTCAAAAAATGGGCTCCAGGTCTCCGTGTTGTTGCCTACTATGGTGCTAAGAAAGCTCGTGATATGGCATACGAATACGAGCTTTACCCGGATAATTCTTCAACTTTGAGAGCCCATGTGGTGATTACCTCGTATGAGGGACCGGTCGACGATTCTAGCAGATCTTTCTTCAAAAAAATCAAGTGGGCCGGATTGGTCGTGGACGAAGGACAGCGATTGAAAAATGACCAAAACCTTTTATATGTGGCATTGAAAGTCTTGAAAGTGCCATTCCAGGTCCTCTTAACCGGTTAGTGAAACCGGTCTCTTGCAGAAATCTGCTAACATCCTTAGGTACACCACTGCAGAACAATAAGCGGGAGCTATTCAATCTCCTTCAGTTTTTGGATACTTCTCTCAGCGCTGCGCAATTAGATGAGAAGTATGAGGAATTGACCAAAGACAACCTGCCTGAACTCCAGGAGCTCATCAGACCTTTCTTTTTAAGGCAAGTATTACCCAATTTCTCGCCCGTCTTATCTAACTTTGAAGTCAAGGCGAACGAAACTCCAAGTGCTGAAGCATCTTCCCACTCTTGCCCAAGTGATTTTACCGGTCACTATGAGTCTCGTACAGAAAAAGCTCTACAAATCCATCCTTGCCAAGAACCCACAACTTATCAAGTCGATTTTTGGTCAGAGCAAGACGGTCCTTCGCCCAACGGAACGGGGCAATTTGAATAACATCCTAATGCAACTTCGAAAATGCCTCTGTCATCCTTTTCTTTATAGCAGAGCTATTGAGGAGACCTCGGTGAGCGAAGAAGCTATGCATCGCAACCTTATCGATGCATGTGCGAAGTTCCAACTCCTGGAGATCATGTTACCCAAGCTCAGAGAACGTGGACACCGAGTCTTGATTTTCAGTCAGTTCCTAGACCAGCTTGACCTGATTGAAGATTTCTTGAAAGGTCTCGATCTCGAGTTCAGACGCATCGATGGTACTGTCAGCGCCCAAGAGAAACAGAAAAGAATCGATGAGTATAATGCGAAAGGGTCATCTGTATTTGCATTCCTTCTTTCTACGCGTGCTGGAGGAGTGGGCATCAATTTGGCAACTGCAGACACTGTGATCATCATGGTGAGTATCCAAATCATTTTGATATTAACATATGTTAACATTGTTGCAGGATCCCGATTTCAATGTGAATCAAATTCCCGGCCCCTAGATTTTTGGAACCGATTTGCTGACATATTCTTAGCCTCAACAAGACATCCAGGCTATCTCTCGTGCTCACCGGATTGGCCAGCAAAAAAAGGTGCTCGTCTTTCAACTAATGACGAAAGACAGCGCGGAAGAGAAAATTATTCAAATCGGTCGTAAAAAACTAGCCCTCGGGGCTCTAATCGAGACCATCGGCGCTGAGGATGATGCTGGTGTTGATATGGAGTCTATCTTGAAGCATGGCACCGAGGCACTATTTAACGATGACGACCGAAATGACATTCATTACGATTCAGCCTCCGTTGACAAGCTTCTCGATAGGACCCAAGTTGAGAACACTAATATGGATGAAGATAAGACCGCAGAATCCCAATTCTCCCTAGCACGTGTTTGGGCCTATGACAAAGGGGATCTCTCAGACGATGTTGGCGATCCGGATGCAGAGCAGGTTGCCCCGGATATTTCTGTTTGGGAACAGATCTTGAAGCAACGCGAAGCGGATGCCGCAGCAGAAGCCAAGAGGAACTTCCAAGATCTGGGTCGTGGAAAACGTGCTCGTCAAGTAAGTGTTCGACCTAAAACCCTAYGGTCCGCCTTAAGCTAACCAAGTAGAATGTCAACTACCAGAAGTCTAACGTGGATGACGACGACGTCGCTCCATCCCCGAAGCCCAAAACTAAACGCCCGCAAGACGAGTCAGCCAGTGACTTGGACTTTGCCGTAGCGGGTGACTCGGATGTAGATGAAGACTCCGAACCTGGCGAAGACATTGATCCACGAGAATTACTCTCGGGTCGAGATCGTGCATTGTCGAAAGGTACGAAAAGTTCTATTAAGCAGCGTCCAACWCCGAAAAAGATTGTTTCAAATCTCCAGCAAACGCAACCTAAGATCCAACAAACTTCCCCAACAATGACGATTACTCTCAATCTCTTAGGAACTACCAAGGGTAAAAAGGGACAGAGGAAACAGCAAGCTTCGCTCAAAACAAAAGACTCAGCTTCTACTAAGTCCRAAAGCTCTRACGCCACAGTTGCCAGCACCAAATTGCCCCAAGCGGATCAGGCAAAGAAGCAAAGTTGCGTAGTTAAGTTGTCGAATAGCTTTGCTAGTGCTGTAGATACCAAGGAGGCTGAGAGCCAGAAGACCTCGCCAAAGTCCGCAGCAACGAAGTTYAACGCAAAAAAACGAGGCCCTCCAGCCAAGGGCGCCGTCGCTTCTAGTGGGGAGCGACTGCAGATTGCTCAAGATCCTCCGCAAAATTTTAAGCTRTACGATTCTCCTACTTTGAGTTGGAAAGACACTCTATATTCTAGCAATAGCATAGCTAAACAACAGCATGTAGAGCATTCACAGCATACTGACAATAGTTCACAACAGATCCCAAAGTCGAAGCCCGTCCCCGAAGCAGCGAAATCATTCACGGCCACCCGCCTCAGCCCTACCAGAACCAACCACAACCCCTGCCCTACCAAAACCAACCCCAACTATATCAAACGCCCTATCAAACGCCATATCACACAGCCTATCACGCACCCTACCCTCCCTCCTACCCCCGGTCAAATCTTGGAGAACAGTTCTCGACAACGGGAAATTTCCGTCTTAATGACGCCTCAAAGCGAATCCAGGGAGCCTCAGAATTTCAGTTCAGAAGGTCTTTCCCTCAAGGACAGCCTCCCATCGTTCTCCCTCAATCGGGAACTCAACCCCCAAGGCCACATGCCTTCGATGTTGGTAGGACAGAACAAAATCCTCCGCCCTCAATCAACCAACGGCAACCTAACATTGGGGGGCAAATCTCAAGGCCAAACTTCAACGTGGACGGCCCACAAAACAGATTCTCTCCATCATCAAGCCTTCTCTCAAGTCAACACGGTACCAAAGATAGGGTCCCTCATCGAGAAATTGGAGGACACGCGACCAATCAAAAAGCTCAAAACCGCAGTGAACCAGATCGCGTAAAGCAGCTTGGGGAGAGAGCCCCGAACATACGGCCGGCGAAGCCGATAGTTGGGGGCGAATGCAGTCTTTGCGGCATGGCACACATCGGCATCATCATCAATTGCCCTTCAGTCAAGACAGAAGCCGAAATACGTATTCTCCTCGACGGACTCAAAGAATTGCGAAATACACCCCAAGCACCAAAGGCAGAAATCGCGCGCAATTTCCTTCGGGGAGAGCTTGCGAAGATAGTCCGRGCGAAGCAAGGTCAGAAGCTTATTCAATAGCCCTCATTGAACTAAGCTGGGCGTATATATGTTCATGCCTCGTACACATATCTCCTTACGGCTAGATGGAATGGGAGGGAAAGAAAACTTTTGCACGAGCGCCAACCCATGACACCATTTGCATACATACCCCCAGGGAAAGTTGGGAAATGCTCATTTTATGATACTCTTGAAATTTTCTCAAGAAGCTAGCGGTCATAAGAAATACATAGATATTGAAGTCTCTAGTGCTGTCTTTCTGATATGACAGATTGTTATCTTTCGCCTACGTATTGTGAGTGAGCGCTCACGTATGGAAACCTTTCAACGAGGCAGCTGTGACTTTCTTTTCCGGTAGGTAAATTCATGCCACCACTTAGCCTATCTTGCTATCTGCTTTGCTTTGCTTCGTTCATGCCATGTCTAGGAATATTTTGCGATTGAGAGAAGGGAACGACACGCTGGTAACGAGTGGCTTTGTGACAAGTTCAAGGATGCTTCCTAGCTGATGGTGATTGGAAGGAGCCCCTTTGGGAAGCGGACCGTAGGTATTTGGTGTCAAGACCTGCTTATCACAATTCGTAAATAGGATTTGAAATACCTGTGGAATCATCGTTCATGAAATGTTGAAAGGGCACTTTGAATCATAAATTCAGAAGTAAATGATCCTTCCCTGCGCCTCAGACTCCCTGTCCTCAATCCTAGCGTTGCGGTCACCTGCTCCCTCTCATTTCGGATGTCGGGAATTGCAGAGGCAATACATGTGGATTGAGAACTCCGTGATGTTCATAGAGTTGCTTGCCATCCTGCGACCGCTCCTCTTTCCCGTTAAACATCAATGCCTCCTCCCCTGATGATCTTGACGCAGCCGCCGCATCCACCTCTCCCCTCAACATCCTTAGCCCCTCTCTCAGTGCCTCATTTTCTTCTCGGATGACGGTGTTCTCTTCGCAGACGCTGGTGATGAGGCTGTGGACGCGTGACAAATGCGAGATGTCGACCAGGATGTAGTTGGCGTTGCTTTTGCTTGTTGCTAGGGCGTGGTTTTTCTGTCTGTTTTCGGGGATCGTCTGGAGTAGAAAGTCAGTGAGATAGATCAGATGGTCCAGGTTGACATGACATCTAGACATTTTCAACCCCCCTCTTTCTACCTCTCACTCTTTTATGAACGCCAGCAAATCAACACCCCTAACTTACAGAACAAGTAGCTGAACTCCCAAGATGCTTTCTTGCAGAAAATGTCCGTGGGTTCCAATTGACGGGTGGCTCCAAAGTCTTCAACTCTGCTGGTCGACGGGATGGGTTGGGGCCAAACTTGAGGGGAGGAAGGCCCGGTGCTGGCTCGAGGTGCTTCATCATCTCTTCGATAGAGGGCAGGTTCGAGATTCTATTGGCCATGATTGCTGGCACTGTTGTGGCAATGACGATGAGAGATGACGATGCATGAGGTAGAGCTACCAAATCTGGAGTTGGAGGTGCTTATGGTTCAGGTTTGGCAGACAATAGCAAGCGAGCGTGAATTGTGAGGGGTGAATGCTAAGATAGAAGGGGCAACCTCGAACAATCGAAAATGGTTCCATTGGGGGAAGGGGGGAGGGGGTGAAATTGCATATATTGAGTAGAATGAAGATGGGAGGTGAGCTTGACTTGGAACTTGCTTCGCAAATCTCATGTTCATAGTAAGGGAATGAGCTCGCTTATTAAAGGGGACAATGATTGCTTTGTTAATTCGTTCGTATAGATACAAAGGACGTGCAACGCTAGAGAAGGCGGGAGCACAGGTAATTAGTACATATCGTACCATCGCGGCTACATGAGCAAAGTTTAGTAAAACATTACCAGTACTCTGCTTAGAGTAGATTGAGGAAGCCACTGGGTAAGGCGGTAGAATGGGAAGCAAGTATCTCTCTTCAGTCACCCTCACACCGAGCTCGAGAACGCATCAGGTATTAACATGTTTGCTCATAGTCTGCTCTGTATTCCAAAGCATCGGTCACCCTCGCCCTCGCCCTCACCCTCAAATGCTCGCTAGCTCTATGCAGACCCGAGAAACACCCTATACACTACACATAGAAACCAGACCAACCCCTGAAAATGCTTTTTGRCTCCTCCTATCTTACATGACTTTGTCATTAAGCCCTCCCTTCGTCCCTCGTTACTTCCTTGTCTCCTTTCTCATTTTTTAATGCCCCTCATTTCTTCCCCGTCGTGTGTGGTTTTCCGCGCCGAATTTCGGCTGATTGGGCTTAAGGCCTACCGCTGCCGCTTCCTCCAAGCAAACTCGGTACCGCCTTCCTGCCCACCCTCTTGCCTGGCATATCCATTCTCGGCACGCCTTGAATGACTCTCGGTTCGCGCATCAAACTCACGTCTAACTGCGCCGGAATCCGTGACACTACTGTCCTATAATCACCTGGGAACTTTGCGCTTGGTGTAGGCACGGCTGCACTGCGCCATAAATGGTCAGAAGTATCGTCTAGGAATGACGAAGATCTCGAGCCGCCACGGGAGGAAAAGAAGGAGGTCCGGCCGCGAGATTTCTTGGCAAGTATAATGCTGTCGAATAATTGAATCTTAGGGGAGTTGGAGGGCGTTGTCTCGCGCTCATGGATAAATTCATTGAATGCTGTGAGCTGTGTTAGATTCCATGTAAATAATGAGAGAGGTGTAATTGCCTTGCGTCTGTTTCAGCATAGTGATGTAATCCTGCTGATCATGCGGCAAGCTTTTCACAAATCCATCTGAATCGAAGCCGTGGATTTGGCCGGCGTTCTTTTGCTCCTTAGTTGGTCGATTCAAATACTTCCTGTAGGTGTAGAAGAGACTTGCGAAGAGGCGGACGAAAGCTGCTCGAACGCGATCTGCGTGGAATGCTGACGGGCAGACAAGAGACAGCTGACCTAGACAGCGGCCATGAGCGACCGTAGTACAGCTTGTACACTTGTAAGTTCCATCTCCATCAGGCTTGTCCTCGCAAATTGAGCAGACCGACATWGTATCATGAGGTTGCCATTCCATGCAATGACCCTCAACCCAAATAGTCGTGTCCGTATTTCTTACAGGCTGCATAAGCATATTTGGCATGATAGTTGAGGCAGCCAAGGTAGAAGCTGCGTATGTCGAAGGAGCATAGCCATACATGGACTTCGCATCGATTGAGAGAGCTGACGTGGATAGACTCGAGGAGTGACCATTGGCGAAAGGTATGCTTGGGCGGCGGAGCGTAGCTTGTCTTTCAACACCAAAAGAGGAGCTTCTTCTTGAATTGGAATCGAAATGCCCGGATCTCTTCTCCCTTAGTGTAGCAGCAAGCGCGAACCCGGAATCATTCCGCGAGACCGGTGTCGTTGGCAACGCGGGAAAAGTGCCCGAAACTGGCGAAACCGATGATGGAGGACTGGGCCTGTTCGATTTACTCGTTGATGGCCTTTCCACCCGACTGTGATCGTTCTTCGTTTGCAGGAAGGCATTGAAGACTGATGCTCTCCTGGAAGATATCGGATCGGGTTCACCAAAACTGGTCGAGTTCTGGCCGACGTACTTAGCTATAGAGCTCGGAGGTGCGTTCTGGGTGAAAATTGCTTCATTCTCGGATGAGAAAGCATCGTAGGGGAAGGTTTCGATAGCGTATGGGGGAGGACCAACGGGAACRCCGCACCTGTTGTGGTGAGGAGCTGCAAGTTGGAGCAGTGAAACTAGCTTCCGGCGTTGCTGGCGAGGTAGAGAAATAGGTGCTGAGCTTGCGGTGATGCTGTCTTGGTCCAAGTCGACCAAGACAAAATCATCGTCTGGTAGCTCTATTCGCTCGTACCTCCTCTCGATACCAACAATATATGGGCAGGGCGCTTCGAGGGCTGAGAGCAATCTCGCAGGCAGAACTGGAATGAAAATGCTAGCCCACTTGAGTGGGTATAGTAGGTTTGCCAGTGCTTTACTGGCGAGGTGGAGCATTGCAGTATGCGATGACAGCAATATGATCCTCGATTCCGACAAAGCGAACTCCAGCAGCGCTACGATATTTGGGATAGTGAGAGATCTGAACAATGCATAAAGATCTGTGTTGCGAGACTCCGGAAGCTCATTGAGGGCCTCTTTCCTCGCAAATAATCGCAATTCCCTGACAGCTAGTTCAACCTGAGTTTTCGAGGATATCGGGCTTAATGCTTCTGTGCAGAGATTGACGACGTATCGTTCAAGGGGCTGCCATCGACCAACTTTCGGAGAACTCGGTGGGACTCTTAACACTCCTCCATCAGTCATTGGTACGACTACAGCTCGTAGCCATTCTTTCCAAAAACTAGTCATGCTAGCATCACGTCCAAGAATACCATATGCTCTTGGTGTCCAAAGCCCAGTTTCGCCATCCGTGAGTCCGTCGATTTTAGAAGCAGCTCCATGCCGTACAGGTCGTAACATATCCGTCATGAGTCCGATCTTCTCTTCCACTGCACTGATCTCCTCCTCTAAGGCTTCTCTGGCTGCTGATCCGGAGACTGCAGTTGGTAATTTCGCAAGCAGCTGGGAAAGGTTCGCACGCTCTGATGCGAGTCTTTCTCCTAAACTTGCAGCTAATTCTCTTTCCTCGTTCGTCATATGGCTTTGTCTCCATAGCTCGCACCGTCTCTCAACATTTTCGGCGGCTTCCGGATTCAAGGGCATCCATACAATRACTGTGATACCATAAATTTTCGAATTGTCATCCGAGGTCATGGCAAATCCATGCCATGTCGACCGAGGTCTTTCGTCCGCTGAAACGATGTTTATATCATTTGGAAATGCAAACATTGGTACATAGTCAGGGAATCGACCTCGTCTCTTGACTTCATCTGTGGCGGTCTTCGGAGGGTATCGGTCCAATAAAACAGGTTCGAAGCGTCGTTTGAGGGGATGCATGTCAGGATCGGCATTTAGAGGTTCGGGAGGGGGAATGACGGAGTTATAATTGCTCAATCGTCTCGATGTGCGTACAGAAGCTGTAGATGCAATAAGTCAGCACATATCCATAGGAACAACAAGCTCACCCAGTAGGAAACCCTGACTCCCGAACCTGCTTCAGAACCGTACCCATGCCCATCCTGCCAGAAAGCAAACTTACTTGTTCTCTGGACGCTCGAAGGTTGTCTCTTCATGCTATTCATATCCCTGAAGCTGATCCTCCGTCGTATACTACCTCCCATATTCTTTAGAGGACTCCTCCTATTCGGTGTCGCTGCGGACTCTGATTCTTCTGCCCTGAGTTTCTCCGCCCGCGGATTCGTCATCGGCGGCCTGCTCTGTACAGGAGCTCCAGCAGCAAAGCTCAAATCATCTAGAAAATTTTCCCTCTCACTCGCGAACTTCAGAAGCGCTTTATCGAAGTCGAAGTCCACCAAGGAATCGCCGTTACTATTGCCATTCACTGGCACACCCTTGATAGTAATGCTACTCCTATTGCTTTTCGTGGTCTCGAGCTCATCGAGGGTCTGAATCGAGTTCCGTGCATCGTTAGAGAGCTTGCTGAGTCTGTTCCAGGAGTTGTTGCGAGAATGCCTCGCTGTGGCTCTGGGGACACCATTTTCCTTATTCTGAGGTGAGGTTGGCGTATCTCCCTCGTTCTCCCCCTCTTCTATCGTTGCGTCGACTTGTGGTGAAGGTGGGGCGGCATTGTTCACAATGTCCCTGGACCCGAAGATGGGTTCCTTGTAGGAGAGGGAATCGACCCCAGCGATCCAGAAGTAATCGGCTAGAGGAGCAGATGAGCTGTCCATGGCATAGCACGAGCGTAGACTGTAGGGGATTGTGGAGGGGCGTCTGCCGGGGGGGTGGTGTTGACCGTTATTTGGACATCGAAAGCTCCTGATAACGGGGCCGCGTCCTCTGCAGGTGTGTGAATGTGGGGTGGCTGGTTTCTGAGAGAGATGCCGGATTGAAGATGTAGAGAAGCAAAGATGCAATGCCGCAACTCTATACCTCAGCTTGCTCAGGGGAGGTGCGGAGGTGCGGAGGGAGGAGGGAGGGAGGGAGGAGGGGAGAGAGAGGCAGCGTCGTCGGAGTCTGCGTTCTGATTGATAGATGTGGGGGAAGCGGTGCAGTTTAGTTCTAGGGTCCAAACCAGAGGAGGTACCAGAGAGGGTCTGCAGATCAATGCCTCCTGGAGCCGGATCGCAGCCAGACGGTGAGAAGCCCGGATCGAGTGTGATTTGGTGAAATTCTCTCTCTCTCTCTCTCTCTCTCTCTCTCTCTATTAGCTTTTCGACAGGTAGACACCGTACAGGACTTCGTATTCAACACAGCGCGGTGTGCGGGCCTGCACATGCACAGCGCAGTGCATCCAGTCAACCGGCTGCCGCTGGCTGCCCAAGCTCGGCTCGGTCCCTTGTTCCCTTCTTATCGACTTGCCTTGCCTCGCCAATTTTGGATGGTACTGTACATATAATTGGGATGCCGAGTCCAGCAATGATCTTCGGACGCAGAGGTGCACTGATGGAGGGGAAATCCTTTCAAAAGAGCGGACGAACGATGGGGGACCCTTCTTCACCTTCCTGTYCACCGGCACAGTGGAACTAGAACGATCCTGTACGGTGTCCCAGCTGTCGGTCAATCACCCATAAATTGTTCGATTAATACAAAATAGAAGTGAAAATAGTTCTAGGATAAAGTCTGCGGCTACTGCACAATTTATACTGATTCACGGCTCTGGTGCCGCACGCCTGCGATTCCTCTCTGGGTGCCCATGCCCATGCCCCATGCCCGGTTGAAAGCATGGGGTATGTCACGCAGAATTGGTCTTCCCATCCAGAAAGCTATTTAGGAATTGGTTGGCTTTGAGCCTTTAGCCTGACCGAGCCCTGGCCTAGAAGGGGAACTTGTGAGCCAGGGGCGTCAATCCTCCATCCATTCAGGGACGTTTTTCGTTTAGATGGCCTAGAACTTCACCATACTGCTCGGTACTAGATGCCAACAAAGGCATGCCACGAATTGACCATGCCACATCAGAACAAGAGCTTTGTTTCAGCGCGCGGCTTTCGTCGCGTTCTTGGTTGGGAGAATTCGCGTTTACAAACGGCTGGGTGCAGTCCACGTACATTGCAGAGTCTACAGGGGAAGGGCGAGGATAAGGGAAGATACTCTGCGATAGGTTAAAAGGATGGTTGCACAAAGCTGCACTTTATTCCAGACTCTGTGTGGATGGGAATGCTCTTAGTCAGGGGTGATTTTTCAATAAGTCGCCGTTGCCGCAAGGCTTGTGCAAAAACCGATTTGTTGGATGGTGGGACGCAGGWTTGCTACCTACATCTGTCGTCCCATCCAGCCCCCTACCAATATCACATGGCTTTCCCTGCCTGCCCACGGACCGCATTGCAGGAAAGCCGCAGATCAAGCTCTCGTCTCATCATTGACATGCTTTTTGCAACAAGGCTGCCGGGCGTTGGAGCTTGTGGCTCAAATGCCAGCCAAGACCCGAGACAATTAATTTTTTCTGGACACATCATACGTCTGACAGTACCACTAAGGCGGCCGAGTGAAGAGTTTTCACGCCTGCCAGCGAGTGACATAAATTTCTGTCTCTAATATAGCGTATAGCCCGAAGCTGCAAAAACATGCATCTACACGCCTGGTGCGAGAACGATCAGAGAACGAAAAGTCAACGAAGGCTGTCGCTGGCCATCATCGGTAACGATATGCACCTACCTGGTACTCGGACGGGAAGAATCACGGAAAAGAATCGACATCCTTGATATTCAAGGTCCAGTGCAGGAGCCCTAAGCAGCTGGCCGCCAGCATGAAGTTTCTAGATAGAGTATCGACGGAAAATCTGGTCTGTAAAAACTCGGGACCATGACCGATATCAAAACGCCGGGTTCCAAGCAACTAGCCTTCCAATGCATAATTTTCTTTGTCCATCGCTCAAGTCCATCGCGGCATTATGCCTGTTTCCAAGAAGTATGCGGCAACATTTGACTTACAAGTACAAACTCTGGGCAGCAACAATGTCTCTCCGAATCGTGGCAAGTGATAATTCGAACTTAGAAGACAGTTCTTCCGAGCCCATGACCTTGGCGGCTTGAGCCATTTGTCTGAGCAACTCCTCCAGTCTTCTGAAAAGGCGAATTAGTGACCCCTCGTAGACTTCGGTCATTTTGCTTTTTAAAATCATCAGTAAATCTCATCAAATCAAGGAAGTGAGGAAACATACCAGATCTCAGAAAACGATTTTCCCTGCGCCCAAGCTAGCACAGTCGTCATAAGCTCGCACTTGAAACTCTCTACATATTCCTTCTCATTCATCTCCAACTTACTCTCCTGTGCTACTTTTGCGATGATCCTGGCTTGACGCAGAATCTCCTGATGGTGCTTGCCCAATTCATCTTTAAGCGGGGGTGCATTTTTAGTCTTCTCCTCGAAAATGAAGCAGGAGAGAACCGCGGCACACATGTCGGGTGAGAGTTCATTAAAGAATCGGTCGAAGAGGAGCTCAGAGAGAAGTAGTTCGTGGCCGTCACCGGTCGATGAAATTTCACACGCAACACGAGCCTTCAATTCCACGACTTCTTGGTCATTGATGAAGTTGAGACGGCGCAGGACGCGCTTGCGAGACTTCAGCTCCTCCATCTGCATGATGCTCAAAACAGCGGTGATTTCTTTCTTTTTCTCTTTAATCTTCAAAACGAGCTCCATCTTCTCAGCATATTGATTGTAAAGTTCAGGCAGGCGAGGTGAGTTGTGGAGAGGATTTGACAATAAACGGGATTCGAGGACTTCAATCTTGCGTAGGAGCTTTTTGAAGGAGTCATCGGTGATACCCATATTGTCAATGGGATCTAAGACCGCGATGCCATCCGGGAATCTACGCTTGACTTCTTCAAGCGCTCGGCGAACAGTGTTGCGTGAGTCAGAGGCATTCAGATCCTTGGGAAGGAAGATGCGGACATGTCCGATTGCTTCTACACAGGATAGCAAGACTGGGACTACCTCCATCTTGCCCTTCTTTCCCTCTGTAGGTGGGTAGACCCCCTTCGGAAGATCAGTTGAGGTTTGCGTAGCAACCGACGAACTTTCGGATAGTGGTAGCAGGACGTCGAGAATATATGACTCTTGTGGCGAATAGCTTTCAGCGGTCTCTCCTTTCCCAGGTCGCCGCGGCGTGAATTTGACTACAGCTCCCCATCCAAAGTCCTGATCCTTAAACTTGATATGAACAAGTCTACCAGGATTCATGAATTGCAGACAATAATTGGGATGGTTGATGACATCGCGCATATCTTTGGTGTAGGAAGTGAGCTGCTGTCGAAGGTCATAATACTCCTTTATGGTAGCTTCATCTGCGATCTCCATGTTGTCCCGCTCAGTCTGCAATTCTTGGAGCCCCTTCTCCAGGATAGAGACACCAGATGTGTTTTGAAATTGGTAGAAGCAGTGCTCTAGCATAAATTCTGGTGAGATACCCTCGACTCGCATCAGGTTGAGAATCATGTTGTAGCCAAGATAAAACGCCGAATTGAGCTTGTCTTGCTGTCCTCGTACAATTTCTTTGGCTGCGGAAGGCTCCATTTTGCTATTGACCATCATGATAACGATTCCTCTGTCATCGAGCCCTCTCCTACCAGCACGTCCAGACATCTGAACGAATTCTGAAGGAGTGAGATGCCGCATAGCGCTTCCGTCAAACTTTTCGACACTCGTAAAAACAACGGTCTTTGCGGGCATGTTCAGTCCGATAGAGAAAGTCTCCGTAGCAAACAGCACTTTGATCAAGTTCTCTTGGAACAGAATCTCGATGGTCTCCTTCAAGATCGGCAGCAGTCCGGAATGATGAACACCAATACCTCGGCGGAGCAAAGGTAGAATGTGCTGGATCTGCGGGAGAGTCTTGTCTTCCTCTGACAGTGACTCAATGGCGCTATCGAAGACCTTCTGTACCATAGCCTTCTCAGAGTCATCATTGAAGGCCATGGAACTCATCTGCAAAGCATAAGCCTCGCATTCTCGCTTGCTGAAGCTGAAGACGATGACGGGGTTATAGTGCTTCAACATGATCATACGGACGATCTTGTAGATGTCGGAATTGTCCTTGTTACCGCCAGTGTTTGTCTTCTTGTTCTTGCCCTTGCCTTTCCTCTGAGCATTGATATCAGCAGGATCGGCACCAGCTTTCTCTTCAATCGTTGCCATTGCCTTTTGGAAGTTGTCTTCTCGGAAGTTGCCTTTCTCGTCGACGATCAAGTGGATACCATCAGCTCCAGCTGGAAAGAAGTAATGTTGTAGGGGCGTTGGCCGGAAATCCGTGTATACAATATGACAGGGCTGCTGATGTGTCTTCGTGATCCACTCTGCAAATTGCATTGCATTGGGAATGGTGGCTGACAAAAAGACGTACCTGACTTTATCTGGCAACAAAATGATAGTCTCTTCCCAAACCACACCTCGGGTCTTGTCTCTCATGTAATGAATCTCGTCGAAGACAACCCAAGCAACCTCGCGCATGATCTCTGAACCACGATATAACATCGACCTCAGAATCTCTGTCGTCATAACTAAASAAGTAGCTGTAGGGTTGATCGTTACATCGCCAGTCATCAGTCCAACGTCGCCAAATTCTGCCGCAAATTCTCGATATTTCTGGTTGCTCAACGCCTTGATCGGACTTGTGTATATGACCCTCTGGTTATTCTTCAAACACTGCGCAATAGCATACTCTGCAACCACAGTCTTTCCCGCACTAGTATGCGCCGATACCAGTACACTCTCATTCCTCTCTATAGAAGCGATCGAGACTTTTTGGAAGGGATCTAGCTCGAATGGCCAGACTCGAGCTGGCTTTTCCGGTGGTTTGTGTTGCGAAATCGGTATGTATGCATAGTCTGGAGGCAGAGAGACTTGATGTTGGATATTGTGTTGGAGGACCAAAGCTCCGTCATCTTTGGCCTGCAGGCCTGCTGAAGCTGCGACTTCTCGCGACTGCTCTGTCTGAAAGGCGTCTGTCACTACCGGCTCTGCTTCTTGTTCCATGCGACGTCTCTTCGCATCCTGCTTGTCCACGATCGCATTGCTCTCTTGTTCCTCCTCAACTTCCACCGCCGGCTCCGCATCTGGCATATCGGCATCGACATTTTGTTCTTCCGCAGTCTTCTTCACGTCGCCATTGAGATGCCTCTTCTTGTTCTTCTCTTTCTTCTGCTTCTTCTCCTTCTTGGGCTTGTCGGCAACAGCGCCTCGAGGCTTGTCGTCGAAAACATCGAAAAGCTCGTCCATGATGGCTGGACTTTTGTGGCTCGAGAAAAGACTGCCCGGAAATTGTGCCTAGCAAAAAGCGCGCGCAAGCTTCCAGAAATCAGAACAAGAGTCGGGTATTTTTTGCCCCACAAGACGATCTACAGCGGCGGAACTTTAATCYGCCGCTCTAGGTTTAGCTCGCCCGAGCCTGGAAACATCGAACGACATTTCCTGAGTCTCTCTCATACCAATTCATGCAATCGATTCTCCAAGGTGCGTTGTGTTGTGACAGCGCCAATTGGAATGTTTCGAAATTAACAAGAGTGTCTTCAGATGCTCTCTCAAGCAGTCATCCGAGCTTCCTCCACGACCTCGAGGGTCGCTCTCCGACGTGGATTCCATTCCACCCGCGCCCAGCTGGGTTCACCATACCATTATCCCGAGGGCCCCCGCAGCAACATCCCATTCAACCCATTGACGAAGTGGTTCGCGGTCAGATACTGGAGCTTCATGTTTGTTGGATTTGGTAAGCTTTAATGGATCACGTCGAACGTATCATACACTAATGAAATACAGCTGCTCCTTTCGGTGTCGCTGTTTGGCAGACGAAGAAGAACCAGTGATAAGTGGAGGATTTTATGAGAGGAGTGCTGAAGGGAAGGGAGAGATATGGATGTAGCATTGACAGGGTTTTGGGCTCGAGGATTAGAATGGAAAGATGTCAATACCACTTGCAATTGTCATACGCGATCTCCCTAAAAGGTGCGGCTTTCATAGAATCCTGGTCTTCGACTAYCACAAGCAATGTAGTCCGTATGACTCAATTATTTCGTCGATCCCGTGAGTAGCAAAGACTATTAGAATTTTTGATCTTGTCTGATTGCAGAAACCCCGTACGCCACGCTTCCACCCAAATCTCAAAACTTAACCCTGGTGTCGAGAGTATGGCGATCTACCATATGAAAATCAAAGCAGCCCTCAAATTCCGACTTGATAGCTGTCAATTCCCCAATCCCTTGCTGCATCTGGTCCGGATCGTTCCCATTGGCTACCCTCACACTCGCCATCAAAATCCACTTATCCTCCGCGTCAAATGGAGTGAGGGACTGGAAAGGAGGCAGGCGATTATTAAACTTTGTTTCTTGCTTGGTTCCATCCTCGGTAACCTGCAGGTAGCGGCTCAGCTCGAAGATGACGTTGTTATGGATAAAACGGTAACATTCTTGGACAATCTCTCGGGCGAACCTATAGTTTTTAGATTATAAACGCAAAAGTATGACAATACGGAGCTTACTTGTGTCCCATAGACTTCATGAGGATGCATAGCCCCTTCTGATCTTCGAGGTAGATGATTGGACGCGTATTTACGGGCCTGGCTCCTCCGGGGTCGGGAAGGTCACTCCATCTCAACGTTCCCGGTAATTGATCACAATCTAGCACTCTAAGGGAATATTAGCACTGAAAGTTGGTCAAGTGCAAGATTAATGTTGGGTGCCTGGGACCATGTTGCTGCAACCGAAGTGATAGACTTACGGTTTCTCTTCACTTCCATTAGCCTCTGATTGACCGAAATCATCTTTGCTGACATCATATATCACTGCGAGGATGTATGACTGTCTTTGAAGCTGCATGTGGAGAGTTTTCCATAGAGGGGCCAAGGGGAGTCCCGGCCTCATCATGCTAGGCTCGACGCCTTTGAGATCGGTTCTGGAACGCGGGCCTTCCCACATCAACCGTCGTTGAAGTAGTGCTACAGGTTTCATACCACAGTAGCCTTGAAGGATTCGGACGCTCCTCGAGAGGTCATCGTTGAGGATATGGGAGGTGAGAAATAACTCGTGCATGGTGTCAGACTCGGAGGCTGATTTTTCTGCACATGGATTAGCCATAGAAGCAGCTTTATTGTTAGACTAGAAAACAAAGTACTGAAACATCTCAGGATATCCAGGCAAAAGAACGATATTGTCCGTGGGCAGAGCTTGGGCTGGCATTGTTGTACCTGGGCCAAGTGAATCTTTTGGAGATTCAAAAACGATTGTTAGAGGAACAATGCGAATCTACAGACTTACTGATAGCATCAACTACATGAATGAGCACTGGAAAGTTTAAGACCCAGTTATTATTTGCCCAGGATTGGGATGAGCGGAATGGATACGAGGGGAGGTCAAAGACGCGGCCGGATAAAATATTTGACCGTAGAGGAAACCGCGCCTCAAYCTTTCTTCACATCTTTTCAGACTTCAACACGCATTCCCACCTCGTAAATCTAACAACCAAACCGCCGAAGACACTCCTCGTATCACAAGTAACTTTTCTTATCAGTATTCATCTCCTTGAAAGCCCGCGATGATGGCATCATAATAGCCTTTCATGAGTTACCCCTCGCAATTCGCGTGTCGCGCAAGTCAATATACCTGCAACTTTCCCTTATTCGTTCTTTTTCAATGCAGGTCCCACCAGGTCCAGATGCGAGTGTTTAAGCGATCTCGCACGCTCGGTTAGTGTGGCAAAACATGGAATGGGCTTTTAGACCTCAGCGAGTCACAACAAGCGCGTACACAAGACCTCATTTGCTCCTCCAATAATTCGTTCACATGCAGTATGCTTGGTTTTTCGAATCTTCGTAGCTCCCGCCGATCTTGGGCTACTATAGCATAGAGGTAAATATCCACATATTTAAAATGAACCCAATTTGTAATGCCAATCAGCCCATCAGTTGAAATGTGGGCTGTCAAGTTGTCAAGCCCGAATACCCCCAATATCCTTTGCGAACTACGAAATAAAGGGACTTTTCATTGAAGATCAACTCGTTTCAATATTGCGGGGTCACATGGTTTTAGTCAGATATTGAAGGACTTGATTAGTGTTTTGTACCGTCGAAGTATCGTAAGTCTGTGCTATATAACCTTCCAAGCACCCCCAGAAGTGGATTGTATTTCTGACCGTCATGCCGCAATATCATATCGAGTTGCTCTTCCTTGACAATACCTACAAAATCACCTTCAAAATGCTGGCCATCAGGAACTATCTCCCCTTCAATGCTTCTCCTCACACTTTGGAAGAGAAAGAGAAAGGTATTAGCACACTTCTCAGAGACATATCTACTATTCACATCAATGTTGTACGTACCCCATGGGATTCTTTCATACACAGGCCTTGTTGAGAACCTAGAATGAAGACGCCTACAAAATGCCGACATTGCCTAGTCTCAATTGCTAAGAGTCAAACCAGAATGGCCTCATTTCCGCCTTAACACACTACACCGGCGGTCGCCTAGCATCACTCATTCGGGCAATTCCCATCCAAACGTCTGTCGGCACTTTCGAAAGCTCCCTCGATATGGAACTCTCGATGCCCAGTCTTTACCACAACCCCCATCCTCAGACTCCTACACCCTTCCATCGAGGCAGCCTTGGTCGCTGTGCAGGACAAGAAATCGCAGTTCGCATCCGCGGGCCTGATTCCCATCATCCAAAGATCGCTCGTCAGCCTCAAGGGTGCCACAGAGGACTTCTCCAATTCTCTGATTGCGCTTTCGTTTCCGGATAGGCTGGACGCAGCGCACGCGCCAAAGGCTCGCGTTGCGATAGTGTCAACAGCTATCGCATATTTTGCGTGAGGGAGGAAGGAGGGCCTGGAGGAGCTGGAAGATTTTCTTTCTTGGACATATGTATTTATAGAGAACAGGTTTCTTGGGGGTTCACTGGGCGTCGGCAATGAGATGAGGGGATGGTGGAACTTGGTCCACGAAATCATATGGACCTTTAGAAATGAAGAATCATGGCAGCGATCTGGCACCAACGGCATCGCTTATTCATTTCCCCTATACTAAGCACTAGCCTGCTCTTCGAGTGATCATGGTAGTGACGTGACTGAGACTTTGTCTCTGGTCCATGTGGATTGTGAGTATTGTAGATACCTCACTTGTGTCGATACACTTCTCCGCGACGCACTGGCCGCTGACGGTACCTTCATCGAATCCGTGCGGGGTCCCTCACCGACCAAATCATCTTGCGCTTTGTGGCAGCACGAGCCTATTTAATTTTTATCTCAAGAAACATTGTTCGAGGGCGTTCTGTCTGAGCCGCCCCGTAGATGAGATGACGAGCCTTTGAACAGTGACTGCCAGATGAATGCCTCACTCAATAGTAGCTCGATATCCTTTTCCGTCCAGTCCCGTGTGGGCAAGGCTTGAAGAAACATCATGATTTCTTGGAAATCCATCTTACGAAGCTTGTCTGACCACTTCACGAGAAAGGCTACGCAGACGTATAGGTGAAACTCGGAGAAGCCCTGCTCCTCAGCCTGAAAGATAAGTCAATAACCAAGAACATGGATTGAGGGCAAGCTACCAACCATATATGTGTCCCACATCCTAATAGTGTTTCTAACACTTATTTCTCGCATCAGGAGACAGTTCATCCATCTGAAACTAAACTGTATGAATTCCACACTTTCCTGTTCCAGATGCTTTGCCAATGGCTCATCTATCCGCGCCGTGAGATCATGAAGGGCTGCGACTTGGCGCTGAATTCCTGGCTGGGCAAAAATATAATTGTCTTGAATACCATCCAAAAGCTTCGTCAGGCACCAAAACGAATCTGCTTCAACGGCATCTAGAACTGGTTTGGGTAGTTGGCCCGGGTCCATTCCACTCTCTACATCAGAGTCTGTGATGTAGCTTGCAAGAAATACTTGCCAGAATGGAGTTACCAAATCATTGATACCTTGAACGTAGCCGCTTGCTGGATGCCGTACTGCCCAGACATATAAAATTCGTTCTAATGATCGCTGCGTAGCTTCATAGCCGTAAAGCTCCAGGTGCGGATTGGTTCGAGGAACATCAATACTGATTTGATGCCATATAGCTTCGTCTAGGCCCCTCATTTTGCCTGACGAAGCAGAGCTACTACCGCTCCTCTCGAAAGCCTGTCGTACTCCGTCTAAGTATTCTTTCCTTTTTCTCTCCAAAGTCCCAACACGCCGTTCGCTACCAGTCGGGAGATAACCAAGTAATAACTGCCACGTCATTGCTCGAACTTCCTCCGGAACTCCTGACCAAGCTGCRGCTCTGAGGTCTGATAGGGATATTGAGGTAGCCTGAAGTATTTTCTTGAACTTGTTGATCCTTGTAATCCTAGCCGCATGGACATCTAAATCTTTTGGAGAGGCATCGACCGATATTGGTAGATGATCGATTAGATGTAACGAATTTGCCGGATCCCTGAGGATTTCCTTATATTGGGGCCTTAGAATCTTCCCCTCACTCTTCTTTGCTACTGGGTAGCTCGGTTTCGGCCGCTCAATTGCTATATCCGCACTATTCGAAAATCTCCTAGGCCCAAATCCACCGTACGCGCCTTGCAAACTTGACCCGAAAGGCATAAAGTTCCCCGGAGGTTCTGTTTGATGTGGCATGGCTGCCTTCTTCGTCTTCCTTTTCATACTGGATATACTTGGCAGACCAAAGTCATCCCCGTCGTCATTTTCATAGCCATATTCGTCATCAYCATCCCCATCGTCGTCTGCATTCCAGTCGTCATTTGTGTGTGACAAAAATTCCGTATAGGTTTTCCGCGGAGGTGATGCAAGGCCAGAAGGACCTCTATTCAGCGGTGGGGTATCACTGCGTGTCTTGTAGGAGGAGGAAGATGGAGGCGTTCTTGGTCTTGCGCTCGAGGATAGAGATCTTGAAGTCAAACATCAGTGCTGTCCAGTTCAGCAAGCATTCCGAGACATACAGATTATCAAACTTCGTGATATCCGCATGAGAATAGGAGGCTCCAACGACCAAGCCTGCATCTCGGGCGGGCTTCTTTGGGGAGGGATCTCGGTGTCCACCCGAACTCCTACCCCGCCAAAAGGGAGAGGCAGATCTGAAAGGTCCCCGTCAGCTACTRTTTGCTATGTTCCGACTCGCAGGTCTCTTGGGTTCGGTGCAGGAAGCTTTGCTTGGTTTGACTGTGACATACTCGGATCTCTCTGGATACAATAGAAAAGAAAAGATTAGCCAAGTTCGAAACTTGCGACGAGGTGACAAAAAGGGAGACGGGAGATTGCCTGGTTGTTGCTGGGCGGCGGGGGATTCAACTGACCAACCTGGACCATCTCCTGCATTCGAGAAGCTACGGGTCAGCTTGTGCTTGCTCTTGGGACGCCAATATAGGGTAGACTGACCTGCTGGACGGGCTTCTTACCGCCATTAGAAGAGGAAAACATCTTGCTGGGGTTTCGCACCCCCAATTCGTGGCTCCTGGCGCTTCATTCCCCTTCGCTCTACCAGTTGTTTGAGCTGGGTTCACGTGATATCAGTCACTGCCTAATTGGGCAAGCGGGACTGCGTCCTAAGGTAAATTCACGTCGAACCACCGCCACCTCTTCTCAACCCAACAACCAACCACAAACAAACAAACATCCTGCCACATCTGGGACTGGCTGACGACCAAGCATATTCCTCACTATTAGGAGCTGTCTTGTTCTTATACACTGTCCCTACAGCCGTTCTCGCACTCAACAGTCACGACCCAAATTCACAAGCCCTGACGAGGGTCATCGCACGATTGTGCAACAGCAGTAGCTGGCTCTGCGAATCTAATAATCTGCAGATATCTTCAGCATGGCGGATCCCGAGAGTTTCGAGGAAGATGATCTCTTCGCTGACCTGTACGTTGTCCCTCTGATATATCTCAGCTTCGACAGTCCTAGGCAGCCAGGTTGCCATACTTCCGTTCATCATGGCTCTGCCTCCAGGGAATATTCGTTGCACAGCTCAAGAGACTCCACTAATTCAATCTCAGTTACACCGAAGATGACGCACCTCCCAAGATTAAACCTGCCGATGTTAAGACTGAAGACATTAAAACTGCCGCGCCCGCGGAAGTGAAGGAAGAGACTACAAATAACCACGAGCATCAAAATGGCGATGGAGATCAACAGATGTATGGCGGTGGTGAAGACGCTGACGACGAGATTGATTTCAATCTAGGAGGGAATGGGGTATCATTTGATTCTCCTGCCAACCATGAAGCGCATGGACCTGGCATCAAGGAAGATGGGTAAGATTGCGATATATTTCTTTGGTTCTTATTGCACAGACAGACAGTACTCGATAGTCGTATTCCTGAGCTAGACTTTGGTTCAGGTTGAAATGGAGCTGGGCTGCAACGGTGCTTCACAATATGAAAAGCTGAATATGAAATCTCGAAATTGAACCAAGGACGATGGAGAACCGCCGCTTAAAAGGATCATGGACAGTCAAATTCGTGGCGCATATTGAGATTGGAGAGGCGCGGGGGGCAAGGAATTGAATGGATGAGTTTTATGGAGATGGAGATGCCGTGGATGAAAACAGTCCAGGCTTCGACGCCCAGCCCTTTCCAAGCCAGAGCAACAGCTTCTGGGCTAGCTTGAGGGGACGTAGTGATGGAGCAGAATGGCTTCAGAGCGCCGAAGAGCAAGTCACATGCAATCCTGTGAAGCGGAAACAGAGACTGCTGGAACGTTTCGAGGGGTCTTGGACTTGGACTGGGAGAATTGGGAGTCACCACATACACACCATCAACAGCGGTCATAGTCAAAGCCTACTACATAGCCTATTGTTGAGATAATCTTCATATAGAGCATCAGAGCAGGCTACAGTTAGGCTATAGCAAAAATGGCAGCGTATAGCGCTCGACGCCAGTACCTAGCATCACGATAGCAAAAGACACGATTATCTTGGATATCCTGTGGTCGCTCTTCGGTGCATGACTTGCATGGATTCATTGGCATGGAATCGAATTCCGGGAATTTGTGGTTGATGGGAATTCTCCCCTGGCGTTGAACGACAAGTCATTCTACTAGCAATCTCTGTTTGCACCCTTCACGCACGCCTGCTCCATGTGTGCATGCCGTTGTCCCCAAATTTACGGCAGGACGACTGAAACGTCGATTTTCCGGTCCAAAAACAAGCGAAGCAGCCCTCGCCCATTCCAGCCAATCTCTGTAGCGAGCACGATCGGACATAACGCCTCCCTGATGTCGCCAGCCGGCTTGGATTGAATTTCATGACTTCCTTTTGTTTTCATTCTTACTCCATTTTCACTTGCTGACTAGTGATGGATTTGTAGAAAAATGTTCATTGGTGGACTGAACTGGGAGACCACCGATGGTAAGCGGACGACAAATTCTTGTTCCAGCCTCAACTAACGATATCTCCCTCCAGAATCACTGAAAGAATATTTCTCTCAATTCGGCGAGGTCTTGGAATGCACTGTCATGAGAGATGGCGCGTCTGGTCGATCCAGAGGATTCGGCTTCTTGACGTTCAAAGATGCACGTACAGTCAACATTGTGATGGTGAAGGAACACTATCTGGATGGCAAAATCGTAAATATTACCCAAGCTCATAACACATATTCTCAAAAATCTACTCTGAATTCTGGCATCCCCAGCAAGGAGAAAGGCTCACATAATTTCAAGATCGATCCCAAGAGGGCCATCCCCCGAGACGAGCAAGAACGCACGAGCAAGATCTTCGTCGGTGGTGTCAGCCAAGAGGCCACTGAGCAAGACTTCAAAGAGTTCTTCATGAAATTCGGCCGCGTTGTCGATGCCACCCTCATGATGGACAAAGACACTGGTCGGCCACGAGGCTTCGGATTCGTTACCTTCGATAGCGAGGCGGCGGTCGACGCATGCCTGGAAGGACCCCTCGAGATTCTCGGCAAGCCGATCGAAGTCAAGAAAGCCCAACCTAGAGGCAACATGCGAGAGGAAGAGGAAGCTCGCGGTAACGCTAGAGGCGGCCGTTTCCGGAAAGGCATGGATGACAACCAGAACATGAACCAGGCAGGCCAGGGCGGTGCTAATCAGATGGCACCGGGTGGTATGACCCCTCAGCTGATGGCACAGTACTGGCAACGAATGCAGCAATACTTCGCTATGATGCAGCAGCAGATGGCTATGGGACGAGGAGGCATGCCTGGAGGTATGAACCCCATGATGATGCAGCAGATGCAGGCAATGGCTATGCAGCAACAGATGCAAGGTGCGGGCGGTGGTCGAAGCCAGAGTCCATCAGCACACGGCCCTGGGATGGGCGGTATGCAAGGTATGACTCCTCAAATGCAGCAACAGATGATGCAGCAAATGCAAGGTATGGGTGCTATGGGTAGTGGAGCTGCTGGTGGAGGAGGAAATGGTGGTCGAGGTGGCACGCCGGGTTACAATGCCTATGAGCAGCAGGCATTCGAGCAACAGAAGTACGAGCAACAGCAAATGCGTCGCGCGCAACGAGACACTGGTAATTACGGTGGTGGAGGTGGAGGCGGCTATGGGGGTGGACCGACTTCGTGGGAGGGCATGTATGACGATGTCCCGCAACCAAATGCTCCGAGCGGAGGCGGAGGCGGAGGCGGTGGCGGGGGAGGAGGGCGTGGCGGTTTCGGTGGAAGTCGGGGAGGAGGCAATCGGGGTTCTGCACCCCCGCAGAACGGGCCTGTCAGTGCTCCACCGGCCAATGCTCCCACCGGCCCTAAGAATGCTGGCAAGCCAGGTGCGAACTATCGTGGTGGAGGAAGGGGTGGTAACAGGGGTTATCATCCGTATGCGAGGGGCTGATCGGTTGCGAATTTGCTTGGTTTGGGCCTGAAAGTCGATGGGATATTGCGTTGGGCTAGATACATTATTTTTCTTCGCTCTTCACATGGTGCATTAACATAGCCCGAGGGCTTGGGATAGTAGTTCTTTCGACTGGACCCTCTGTGTTACATAGCTTTACTTGCATAGGGACATTGCAAAACATTTCATCATCTTTGACTCTCGCCTGAACAGCTAAACCTCGTGCTGCGGTCTCTCCTGTTAGGATTCTTCCTAGCAGACAGTGACCGTATTTCCTGACTGCCTTGATTTTGATCGGCAAGTGTCGCCTGCTCGGAGCTTGAGAAATAGATACTACCAGAGCGATGTGAGTATCTTGTTGAAATTGCGTATGGCATCAGGATCTTGTTCAAATATAAGGCAAATGAAGCTACTGAAGATGAAGGTATCATTTTGTTATAGTTCTTTATGAAGGGGTGAAACTTTGTACAATTGGAAAGTCCGACTCGCAGATGGATGGTAAAACCCTATAACTGATCCTCCGCCCCCATCAGCTCTGATAGGTGAGAGATGTCATATCTTTTATCTCTCCCACTGTATCTCCTGCCGAGGATCAACTCCTGCTGTATTTGTGCAATCTTCGTCATCCTTTTCCCCTTTGATGCTTCCAGTACTTCCAGTCCCGAACGCCAAATCCCAAAAATTTCCTCACGCAGTTGCAGTCTGGGAAGATGCAGGCTCCATAACAGTCTCTACATCAATCTTGGGCATGCTTGCTCCAGTACCTCCGAGGTCCGTCGTCCGGGCGGCGGGGTTCTTTGTGTAGTAATTCGAGATGGCGGACTTGATAGCGTCTTCAGCAAGCATGGAGCAGTGGACTTGAGAAAAGATCAGCTACGGAATTCAGAATCCCAGAAAGGGGGTTGACTTACGCTTGACGGGGGGCAGGCACAGCTCCTTAGCGATCTCCGTATTCCGGACTCGGCCCGCCTCCTCCAAAGTCATACCCCGGACCAACTCCGTCAAATACGACGAGGAGGCAATCGCAGAGCCGCAGCCAAATGTCTTGAACTTGACGTCGGAGATGGTATTGTTGTTGGGGTCGACACGGATTTGGAGCTTCATAACATCTCCGCACGCGGGCGCTCCGACGAGGCCAGTGCCAACATCCGTATCCGTCTTCGACATGCTTCCCACATTGCGCGGCCGCGAGTAGTGGTCGAGAACTTTCTCGTGGTATTGGCGTCGGCCGGCAACTGCGATCGATGCAGTGATTTGGGGGGCAGCAGGCCTGGTGGCGGAAATGTTTGAAGCCGATAACACTCGTCCGCAGGCGCGGGGCGCATTGACTAAAGCTCTCCTGAACATTCTTATGGGATCAAAGGCTTCGATTTATGGCTTGTAGGATTGTAGGAATTGACAGGGTCGAGTGTGCGATCAGGTGTTGTTGGTGTTTGTGTTGGTTGAAGGAGGGAATAATGAGAAAATCCCATAAATTGAGGAGAACGCTCTTCTTATGACGCTCGTCGCTCGGCTCGAACCTGATTGGTTGCCGCTGTCTTCGCGCAAAAGAGCACTGACCACATCAGGAGGACGACGTTCCTTGTTCCTTTATCTCCGCCRCTGAATTACGTATCTCTCCGAAGTTCCGAGGGCATAGGAAAAGCGGCACTCGATATGCTCTTTTTCAGTGTCGCCCGAGGCCTGGGACATTCAAATTGCGGGCAAGGCAGCTGAAAGACACGGCTCTCTAACAAAGAGACCTCTCTTTAGCCATTTATACACGGTGTCTAAAGAGGCTGGGTAGTGATTCGGTCAGCAGTACCTCTCTATCCCTTGAATAACGCGAAATGGAGATTGTTTTTCCCTAATCTGCGGAGAGTGACTTCAAGAAGATCATATGAGAAACGAGGCATTCTTGCATTACTCTCCAAAGCTTCGAAAGCTACTCATATAGTAAAGAATCAAAATTCACTGGCCTTGCCTCACAATCTCAATTCTTTTGTCCTTCTTCTAACTTCGCAAAAGACCAATTTCCCATAAACTTCGCAATTGCAGACTTTATCCAGTATTCTTTACGCAATGTCTCGCCCAGTATACCTGACAATATATCGTTCTCCTATATTTGCAGCACATTGGGCCCTTGGGATCCCCTCATACGAGGGAGGAATTATTGGAAAGACTGGCAACATCGTCAACACCTAAGGTAGTCCAAGCGAAGGATTTACACACGAATTTGAGCGGAATCACGACTTGATAGCAGAAACACGTAGCTACTCCCTCAGACTGCTGGGTTGGGTCGACGCAAAGCAGATTGTTGATGCAGCAGGAGAAATAGTTGTTGATAGTACGGCTGTTGACCCTTTGGAGCAATCGGCTTTAGATATCCCGGCTCCAGGTCCGAGTCTGAGATCTGCCGCGGAGTCTGTAAGCTCGAGAATCTTAGTCGACTATTCAAGATTGCTGGTTAAGAATTGTAGGGTGCTAGGAATAGAGTTCACTTGAAGAATTGCCAGACTTGGCTTCGTCAACTGGTCTCAGCATTGGTTGAGGGAGGGACTTTCTGCGAACGTGCTCTTGCTGAACTTGACCGCGCTCCTAAGGACTAGAGTAGTTCCTTGGGCAAAGAATATGAGATACTGCCGGTTCAGGCTCTCACATTACTTGAGCAGTCCCCCATCTCTAAAGAAGCGATGGATGATGACCCTTTTGATGCGTATCCACAATGGAAATGCGGAAAGCAAGGGCATATATCAAGCTGAAGGAGAATCAAAAGCAGAGGAAGACTTTAGCAAATACACGAGTTTGTGAACAATATCTCATTTTAGATGAGACTTCCGACAACAGCCCTCAGGGACTGATCATCTGCCCTTCAGGACCTCAGAAGTATAGATCTATTCCAGAATGTACCAAGACAGTAGCAATGAATTGTTCCTGGATGATGGAACGGATTTTTAAACCTATTCAAATGCCCATGTGCTGACGCCGAGGCCGGGCCGAATTTATACATACTGTAGTGTCGCCTGCCTGGTCACGATCAAACGCGTTTTGCCCCGCGATCTCTAATCTGCTCCACAGCATCCTACGGCTTCAGCTGCAGCCTCAACACAAACAGCGATAAGAGGTATCAAGACGCCCATCATGTCTTGCAAGCACGTCGAGACAGCCGGTAGGCCGAGCTTCCTTTCCGAGATTTCATCTACGATATGACTTTCTCTACAACAGCCAGGGTCAACGGGACAGCGGGGCAAGAGCCAGTTCCCCAGTCTGTAGAGCTTGGCCGTCAGACCTTATCTACACGCTGTCCGGCACATACCACGATCTCTATTAGGGTTGACGAAATCTGGAACCAGAAACTAACAGGTATAAATAGGTTTACGGCCTCCTGGTCCGGCCCAGTCAGTGTACAGGGAAGACTGTACGCAGTGCTTTGATTCTATAGTAAGCCCATGCTGCCTCCATATCTAATGCAGTCTCTGCTACGCGGATGCATTCGCAAAATCTATCCCAATGCTGACCCTGATCCAGGATGACCCCACCGGCCTTGACGTCTGCCTACATTGCTTCAACGGGGGATGCACTGGAGACAGGAAGCATGCAGCACTCCACTATACGGCCAGAGCTCACCCGCTAGTGTTGAACATTCGAAGAACAAGACGAGTTGTCGAGCGTGATGAGCCTCCGCAAAAGATATCCAAGATCGCCATTGCTGCAGAAACCGAAGCCGACCGATACAACTACGAGACAACGGTTCGATGCTATGGATGCAATATCGACGATGTGGACACGTCTGCAGGGAATCTTGCGACAGTGGTCGATGGAGTGATGAAAGCAAACACGTTCTCAAGACAAGAGGAAGTCAAGGCTTGGGAACTCGAGCTAACGAGCTGTGAGCATATCCTATGTCTGCAACAAGAGGCTCCGAGACAGATCGAATCGCAAGATCTTGGCCACTGCTCCTCGTGTGAGCTCCAGGAAAATTTATGGCTTTGCCTGCAATGTGGCAACCTTGGCTGTGGCCGCGCTCAATTTRGAGGCGTCCAGGGCCATTCTCATGSATTGCAGCACAAGAATACCGTGGGTCATGCTGTGGCGGTCAAGTTAGGATCGATCACTCCAGATGGGACAGCAGACGTCTACTGTTATGCCTGTGACGAGGAACGGATTGACCCAGACCTCGGAACTCACCTAAAAACATGGGGAATTATTCTTGCTAAAAGACAGAAGACCGAGAAGAGCTTGACGGAGATGCAGGTGGACGAAAATCTGCGATGGGATTTCTCCATGACTGACGAATCAGGCGGGAAGCTCAAGARGCTATTTGGTCAGGGTTTCACAGGCCTGAAGAATCTTGGAAACAGCTGCTATTTGGCCAGCACAATGCAGTGTCTTTTCGCTCTACCTCAATTTCAGGCTCGCTACTATCTACCTGAATCGGAACTGCCTGCTTTCGACGATCCAGCTCAAGATCTAGAAACTCAGCTACGTAAAATTGGAGATGGCTTGCTCTCAGGTCGATACTCTCGTCCGGACCCAGCTGCCTCTRCTTCTGAGAATCYAGACGATGTTGCCTATCAGAGAGGTCTTGCACCAGCCATGCTGAAGCATTTGATTGGAAGAGGGCATGTTGAATTTTCCACAATGAAGCAACAAGACGCGTTTGAATTCCTYCTGCACGTCTTCAAGCTTATCACTCGAACCACACATACAGCACCATTACAGGACCCAATTAAGTCTTTCCGTTTCGTCCTTGAACAGCGCTTACAGTGTCTCAATTGCAAGAAAGTGCGGTATAGTAGCGACGAGCAAGACAATGTCTCGATACCAGTCCCTATTCGGAAGATCCAAGATGCGTCATCCAATGCGGAAGACAAAACAGATATCTACGAGTCTGTAACGTTGAAAGAGTGCCTAGATACCTTCACAGCTTCAGAGCATGTAGAGCTCACTTGCTCCGCCTGTGGTAGCAAAGATGGCTTCTCAAAGAGATCTCTATTCAAGACTTTCCCCGATGTCTTAGCTGTAAATGCCAGACGCTTCACCCTCGTCAATTGGGTTCCCACTAAAGTGGATGTCCCAGTCGTCGTAGGTGACGAGCCTTTCCTGCTTGACGCCTACAAGTCACCTGGTCATGAGCCCTCCGAGGAGCTTCTGCCAGAAGACGCCGATGCAGGCAAACCCTCATTCGTGCCAAACGCCGAGGCAGTGCAACTACTTGAAGGCATGGGTTTTCCACAAGTGCGCATCGAGCGAGCTCTGCATGTTACTGGAAACTCAGACGGGAATGCCGCAATGGAGTGGCTCTTGAATAACTTGAACGATCAAGATATCGACCAGCCTCTGGATCTCGGTGGTGGTGCCTCAGCCGCTGGTACAGCAGATCCGGAGAAAATCGAGATATTGGGTGCTATGGGATTTGGGCCACCACAAGCATGCAAAGCTCTCAAGGAGACAGGTGGTGACATGGAGCGAGCTGTGGAATGGTTGTTCAGTCACCCTCATGACCAAGGAGATCTCGAGGACGAGCCAGCCACGGCTGGTGAGCCTTCTGTCAAGCAAGACCCTGGAAGCGGCGAGGTCCCCGCCACGTTTCAGCTACAGTCTATCGTCTGCCACAAGGGAGCGAGTATTCATGCTGGGTAAGTCATTGGATCATTTTTAGATGTACTAAAAGCTAACATCGTTTCGTAGACACTATGTTGCATTCATTCGCAAGACTATTTCGGGAGAGGACGAGCCTACATGGGTTCTCTATAATGACGAAAAAGTCGTAAAAGCAACTGATATTGAAGAGATGAAGAAGTTTGCTTATGTGTACTTCTTTCAGCGTGCATAAGCGGGTTGGGTGTCACGGTGTGTAGAGCAAGTGAGCAGGGCGTTTGGGGCAGGAAAGTAGTGATCTTAGACGAATAAACGCTTAGTGGTGGCTCAAGAAGTCTGCTATACGATGCATATATAGAAGGCCCAGATGGATACATTTATCATCAGAGAATTGACTCATGGTATCTTGGTACTCTAGCTAGAAATTGGCTCTTCGGCAACATAGTGAAGATATGCACCTAGCAACTTGATTCCCTCGATGTAATTCTTCTTGTCAAGCTTCTCGTTGATTGAGTGTGCCGCGTCTGTGGAGCTGCCCATTGGGAGGAGCAGCACATTCTTGCCCGTTGCTTGCTCGAATGTCAGCGTCACGGGAATGCTGCTTGAAGTTAGCATTTGAGTTCTCAAAAGATGAAAGGGAGTAGAACTCACCTGCCACCCTCTCTCGTCAAATCAGGCTTGACACCCCAGACCCTCTCCACAGCCTTTCCAGCAGCACTAAAGTTCCAATGCTTGGGGCTCGCCACCCACCACTTGCCCGCATGCTGCAAGGTACACTTAAGGGTATTCTTGCTTCCGAGCTTCTTAAATTGTTCGTCGACGTACTTGAAAACCAGACGGTCAACATCTTCTGGTTCCATGTTGGGCACTGTTCGAATGGAGAACTTGCCAATGACCTTCGCGGGAATGACAGTCTTGCCTCCTGGCTGGGAGAAAGCGCCTTCAATGCCATGGACTGATAATGAGGGATAACGCCAGCGTCCCATCAGAGTCTTCTCTTTGTCTGAATGGATGGATGTTTGGCTGCCTAGAGATTCGTAGAGGTTGTCCATAGTGAAAGCGATGTCGCCATAAAGAGACTTCTCGTCCTCAGTGAGAGGAGCAACAAGCTCGGCCAGACCCGGAATCTGGATTTTGCCGTCGGTATCGACAAGACCTCCAAGCACTCGCACCAAGTCGGTCATGGGCTCTTGGGCTGTGCCACCAAAAACACCGCTATGAAGATCCTGGCCTGGTCCAGAGACTTCGACTGAGTAATAACTGCAACCGCGAAGACCGTATGTCAAGCAGGGCTTCTCCGTCCCAAGCCAGTAGTTATCTGATATGCAAACTGCATCTGTATCCGCGAAGTATTTCTTGGCTTCAGTGTTGATAAAGTCATCCAAGCCTTCTGAGCCGTATTCCTCCATACCCTCAAAACACATCAGAAGATTGACTGGAAAGTCAACGCCAGCTGTCTGATGGGCCTCTATTGCATTCAACCAGCCCAATACAGGTCCCTTGTCGTCCGTGCTCCCTCTGCCGTACATGCGGCCTTTATCATCGATGGTAAGGTTAAAGGGTTCGGTAGCCCAGCCATCCTCCTTCCCGGCAGGTTGTACATCATAGTGGCCATACACCAGGATCGTGCGCTTGCTCTTATCGTTTCCGTAACGAGCAATGATTACTGGTGGAAGCTCCAGATGCTCCTTGTGCGGCTGTTTGCCGAGTGGTCTGCTTTCAACTTCTGCACCCAAGGCTTTCAACTCAGCGTACAAGAATTCTCCCATGCGGACRACATCTGGACGGCGTTCTTCATCTGCGGAGACGGAAGGAATTGCAACGGCCTTTCGCAGCCTCTCGATGAAACGGTCGGAGAGATYGTCTACTTGYTTGAAGTAGCCATCGAGTTGAGGAGCCATTTTCTGGGCTYGGTGTAACCGGACAGCTTCCGTCAGATAAGAGCGGGTGAGAAAGCGGGATGCTGGAGTGGACGGTTTTGCGGAGAGTAGGGAGTGCAGTCGAGGAGGATTGAGACGGTGCGAGACGTGGGAGAGGCGGATGCAAGTGCTAGGTGCTCTTCTGAAGAAGAGGGAGAGGAAGAGCATAGAGAAAGAGAGAGAAGGCGTGCCAGTGCCCACTCCAGCACTGCACTGTAGATGGCGGGGTGCGGTGCGGTTTCCATCGGCGCCCTCTGCCCTCCTTCCGCATCGGGGCAGGATCAACAAGCGGATGCACAGTACAGTCAATTTCCACAACAAACTCACCAACACATAAATCTCTCTATCCATTCCTATTTGCCTCTAATAGTATCCTGAATCTGAATGCTGTATGATATCTACTGTCATACCTCGGCCGCTTGCACCCATCAGCTTTCATTGGAGTTTTGTAGACATCGGCTGGCCCAAATCACAACAATATCAGCTTGATCAGAAGATGAAGCTATCTCCCCTCCACTCTCAAAAATGGCAAAACCTCGATGGCCTCTAAAGACAACGTGGACATGATTTTCTACCACTACCGATAGGAACGGATGTCAAAGGAGTATTCATCCGCGTTGTGTCATTCGCAGCAACACGGTCTATATTTTGCTCCTTTGCTTCGTTTGTCTTGCCATTTTCGCCAGGCAGCCAGAGACTCATCCAAACCATTGGACTCACCCCTCCCCCGAATACTCATTGATTCATAGCACCAGGCTTGGGAGCTATAAACAAAACAATTGGATCCGCTATGACCTATTCAAGAACTTCAGCGTTAACGACTGAGTTGAAGAGACATTTGTGGGGTTGCTATTCAAATACCGGACGCCGACCAAGTTGGGCTCGACTGTCCGTCTCCAAGATAGACTTTTAGCGCGCTTCCTGGATTAAGCAAACGGGTCGTACCGAATCACGACTGGGCGTACTGGGAATGCAGCCTTTAAGATCTGAGGAGGGAAGGTTAAATCTGTGACGCGGCTGGGTCGAGGGTGGTGGTGTGTTCGTGGATGTTCTCAAAAGGGGTGCAGCAAGAGACGGAATACATCAGATTTTGTTTCCATTTTCGTTTCCGTTTCCGTTGTCGCTGTTCAATGATGTTCATCTTGCACACTTCGTAGTTGCAATTCTCACGTCAGACTTCCATGTTCGAAACATTCTTCTCTGCATATAAACTATAAGTTGTTGTATTGCATGCATCTTGGCCCTTCTCAGCGACGCACACCTCGGAGATGCACAGATGCACAGCGCCGATCTTCGAAAATGTTTTCTCGAAGCCTTCCCTTTCCGGAAGAGCCTCCGCAGCAGCTGCAGGAACACAAACTCGTTGTTTCTATTTCCAGGAACCAACAGCACCGCCTAGATATATTCTGAAAGGTGGCTTCACTTTACCTCAATTATCAAATTTTCATGGCGCAGACGCAGCCACCATCTACACACAGCACACCGACGACAGCGCGCAGAGAGAGGCAGTCAATATTCAGCGTGTTCAAAAATGGCAAGGACGAGGCTACAAGAGTACCAAGTACAATGCGCATTGCGAATTCCGAAGGATTGGAATCCTAGGACCCCAGTTTCAGACTCAAGTGCCGGAACGACCGTTCCTAGCTAGACAGTGCCGCGTTGAACACGAAAAGCGGCATTCAAGACTTGATGTCTCATCTTGTCCGAGACGTTCTAATGGGTGCCGCTTTTTCTATCCAGCGCGAGGCAGTGCTTCATGTCAAACTTCGATAAGCGCCCGGAGGAGGGGCCAATAGAGTCGGAATGGCATCATTGGAAATTCTGCGGCCATGCATCAGTTGACGCAGGAGAAGAAATGAAAGTCAGCAATCGAAAACACAACATGACGGTCAACCAGGGCGCTGGAGCGTAGAACCAGGAATCAAGTTGATGCGCCGGTAACATAATGTTCAAATCTGTATTTACTAAAAGGATCGAAGCGCAGAAAAACAATAGCTGGAGAGCATCGCCTCCCTGGGTGCTTCCTGCACGGCAGACGCGCCGACAGAGGCCACACGAGATCGATGCAGCATGCAAAACGTGGCCGTTATCTTGATGATCCATTTCTCAAACCCCTGAGCTGTAAGTAAGCGGGATATCCTCAAACTCGCGGGAAACACCTCTCATGTACCCAGATTTTGGTTGGCTACCATTGTCGGGTTTCGAAACCACTTTAGAACTCATAAGGCGAGTTTCACTATGGCCAGATGCAACATTGTAAAGTGCAGAGAAAAGGGGAATCTCCTACGGCTCGTACCATGCGCCAATCAAGTGGATAAGATAGTCCCGAAATCTGGACATGAAGACATTTGTAAGTCTGGGCCTGCGCGGGGAAATACGAGACTGCAGTGGTTCGCGGCTCCTTTCGAGGTTTCAAGAGCCGAAAGTCAAACTGCACATGGGGGCACGGAAGAAAAAGTTTTTAAAACGCGGCTGTCCAGCCTCATCCTGAGCACCTCGTTCTTCAACAATTTTGATTGGCATGGAGAATACTGGGTGGCCCCCGCATTTGCATTGACGATCCAGTGCTCTGTGCCCGATTTATAGTGCCCGCTCATGGGTCCCTATCTGCCTTGCTTCTGGTTCCAACCCAGGCACAAGAAGACGCACATATTGCAAAAGGCTGAACAAGTGCCACATGGCGCCAAAGCGCCATCAACGGTACGGAGCGGTTCCCGCAAGCGTTGAAATTTCGCTTTAGACGCCCCTTTGTTTCCTATATTCGGGGCTGCTGAATGCGTTGAGAACTACTGGTCACCAAAACATCTGCGTTGCTCGTCCATGTATGTCTATGGGAGGTGCAATCAACCCAGCCTTGCGCCTCAGCACGGAGTGAGCGAAAATATTAATACACGCAGCATAAAAACAGGAGTGGCTTCTTGAGGATGAGGAAGAGTTACAGTGCCCGTCTTTGATTTTGGGATACTTGGGATATTTCCAGCAGAGGCGCAATAATAATCCCATCTTTTTTTAGACCACGCGCGGACCAGTCAGATAGGACGGGCTGCATGCACATGCAGGGTTGCGACGGGGGTAAAGCGTGGTCCGCATGGGTAYGTACGAGGCGGCCCGAAAAGTTGGACTCGACTAGGGCAGGGGGGAGGGGAGGGGAGGGGAGGGGCCCATCCCATCTTTCGCTGCTCTCCTCCAATGCCCCTGCCTCTCCTCTTACTGTACCCGGACCAGAGCCAGGACTCCGGAAGCRGTGCTCGCTCTTGCGGTTGCGGTTATTTTGGGCCGTCCAGCTCACCTACCTACACATGCGTAAAGAAAGCAGGCAAGCAAGCAAGCAAGCTGCTTTGACAGCACAGGTGCCCGGCATCTCGATTGCCTTTCACCTTCACCTTCACCTKCACCTGCACCTGCGCAGTACTGTGTGCTGCTGTGGATGCGCGCCGGGACCAGGGGCGCAAACTTAAGTTCAGGTGGGGTGGCTCATCGTCTGTCCAGGCCTGACGGGGTTAGTGCTGCGATGCCACGAGAGCTCCTCCCGGGGAAGGCATGGGCTGCTGCCCTTAGCGAGCGCGCTGATTGCTTGACTGGCGCTTCGTGCGCTGCACTTGGGCTGCTGTCACGTCTGCAGGTTCACCGACACGCTTCAATCAAGCCCCTGCCAATAACACTTTGTGTCTCTGAGAGCACGAGCACGACCTCCATYGCCTCCATCGCCTCCATCGCCTCCGTCGCCTCCATCACCTCCRGGTGAGCCCTGATTGTCGCCGGCAGCTGCCAGCCTTCCCACGGCGAACGCTGAGGTGACGTGGGCACTCCCCTCCTCTTTCTCTGCTCCCCTCGCTTTCGCTCTTGCGCTTCCGCCGACTAGGGCGCTTAATCGGGGGCTATTTCTGGCCTGCCAACCCGCCCCTGCAGTCGAAGAGCCTATTCGGGAGTCCTCGACCCAGGCTTGGAAAAGTCGCGGGCAGCCACACAGCATGGATGGTGAGAACTACTCCACCATCCATGCCCATCCGACATGGGTTGCTTACAAGGGTTGCCGCAGTTGGTAGCCTCTCCCAAATCCAAACCTCCTTCCTCCTCCTCCACCATTCTTTCTTGTACACTACGGTACACATAATCGCGTGCGCTCAGCAATGCCCCGCGATACGTTCTATCTTTGTGCATCCACTGCGCAACTGTCCAGGGCCACCAAAAGTACCGAGTRACGCCTCCCCAAGCTTTTTTTAATCGCCTTATCCCAGACACCTACCTCTCTTACCATAGATCTTGCCTTGTCATATCGCAGAGCTGTCCTGCGCTGAGATTTTGGCCCCTGACCGGATCAGATCTATTCCAGTCAGGCTGTGCAAGGCTGTAAGGATCCACACGAATTCGTTTCCAATTTGAGTTCAACCGTCATGTCGAGCCTCAAAGATATCATGGACGTGGATGTGGAGCCTCTCGAGTCCCAGGCCTATAGAAGGTCAAGGGAAGCCGCTCAACAACAAGCCACCCGGCCTCCCATCGCCTCATCCTCCCAGACCCCTTCGCCGTCTATCGAAGACGACGATAACACTAAAGGGAAGGCACCTATTAAGCGGCGCAGGTCCAATCGAGTCTCGAAGACAACTCCTCCTCCGACATCTTCACGCTCTGACGTACCACGCCGGCGTAGCAGCGCCGCCGGAGACGCAATGGATTTCACTCCGTCGTCGTATCAGCCTACGGGATCCAGCCAAGCAAGCTCGTCTGGAACCCCTCAGCAAGGTGCAAGAGCTTCAGATTCCGGAACGGACATTCCTGTCAAGTACACGCCTGTTACGGGTCGTATCAGTCGAGCCAAGAAGGGRGTTCCTGTTCATACTTGTGAAATATGCAGGCCAGCAAAGACATTCACGCGCGCAGAGCATCTGAGGTGTGTGGTTACCATTAGCACGAGGAGTTTGGCATTGCTAACAGTCATGTCGACCAGGCGTCACCAATTGAGCCATCAGAAACCTGCATATGCGTGCACATTCGAAGATTGTGAGAGAGCGTTCCACCGACCGGATCTATTAGCGAGACACATGCATCGACAGTAAGACGGAGAAAGAGCTTYCTTGCGGCGGTGGCTGACAAATCACAGTGAGACTCAAGGAGAAAAGCCGTACAAAGCTGGGGATCGAAGCAGAGCATCTTCAACTGCATCTGAGAGTCGGACACCTTCATTGAAAGTTGAAACTCCGCAAGGACCACTTATGATGAGCCAGATTTCACCCACCGATTCAGCAACTCCAAAAACCGCCGCTAGTGGGGATAGTTCCATGACCACAACCAGCACCGGTACAGTTGTGCCAAACTTTCAACCTGTGAATTACTCCCCTGGATCCTCAGGACCATCTCACAAAAGATCCGCCAGCCAGGCGCAACTTGCTGAAAACGATTCTTACGGAGCCGGGTCGCCAGGATCCAACAGGCCATCAGCGGGCTTCAATCAAATGAGCCCAGGAAGTTTTTCGAATTTGSCAACCCAGAACAATTTTGCTCGATCAAACCCATCTGGATTTGAGGATGTGAGTTTCGAGGGCGATGCCCAATTTTCAAACTACACTACCACCCCTCAATTACCACTCTTACGCATCCCGGAAGAAAATTTTATTCCTGGTCTCTCCTATACTCAAGATAATTCTCCATGGTGCTCGTCAGCATCTGATAGTACTTACTCTAACTATTCTGACGGGTCTCGAAGCGGGCGCCACTACCCCAGAGGTCGATCCGGATCACTTGCTGACTGGCCAGTATCTGCCGGACCCACATGGTCCCCTCATGGAATTACTACACCTCAGGATATGCGAGGCTCTCCTTTCGATCCCTCAGGGTTTGATCAGTTTGAAACACATTATACATCTCCTCGAATGACGCCACCAAGTTCACGCCCGAGTCAGCTCTTGGATGTGCCTAATTCGTTTGGAGGGTATTACATGGAATCAGTGGGTACTCCAACCCTTTCGGCGTCTAGTAGAACATTTACTCAACCTTTTCCAGCCACTTCACGAATACCCGACCCCGGATTGGCAAGCGTTGCTGCGCCAAGGAAGGCACAATTAGCAAGAACCACCGCCGCCACCACCACTTTGACGTCTGATTACCAGGCGCAACCGAAACTTGATACCTTTTTGACTAGCTATTGGCAACATTTCCATACTCTCTTCCCAATCATACACCGCCCTACCTTTGACCTTATCGAAAACAACCAATTACTTACCTCCGCGCTGGCAGCCATTGGCACCCAGTATCACGATGATCCTGAAGCACGGAAAACAGGATACAAATTGAACGAATATTGCAGAAAGACCATTGAAACAGTAAGTTCATTTCATGAAGTACGTGTTATCAAACGAAGTAAACAGGAAAATCGCCGATCGAATTCAGTTCCCACAATTTATGCTAACTCGAGAATAGTGCACGACTTGGAGCCTTCAGACTATGCAGGCCATACTTCTTACCGAGTTCTTTAGCCTCTTTCGGGGCAGGAAAACTGTCGTTCGATTTTCAGCCCAATTTGAAGCACTTTACAAAAGGGTATGTCCCTAAAATCCATACCTTCATTGCATTCATGTTGTTTCCATACCGCCTTCACCAGTGTCACGACGCCAGCTCGAGTCGCTGCTTTCTTGTYCACTTCTCGCCTCACCCTTAAGCAATGACTGACACACACTTCACAGCTCCTCGAGAGATCCAGCCAAAACCACCGACAAAACCTCTCGGACAATCTAGGCAATGCTCCCTCGGTTGATACTCTTCTTAGCCGATTCGGGACGCAAGTTGATGATCCAATCAATCAAAATCAAGGGCTCCAGGGCGAATGGCTCCAGTGGATTGAAAATGAAGCGCATCAACGCCTTCTTGGTGCCTGTTTCGTTTTTGATATACACCAAGCGCTCTATCATCAACAGCCCCGTGCCCGTCTTACCCCAGGGCTTTCCTTACTTCCCTGCCTGGAAAGTCTCTGGGACGCTAGCAGCGCCTCGGAATGGCAGGCTCAACAGTCTAACAATACCATTCAGCCGCCACAACCTAACGAACACGGCTCATCTGCTCAGACCACTGGTGGTGGGACCCTTTTCTCTCAGACTCTCTTTATCTGCACCCTTGCCACTCGACTCCCTACTAGAGAAGATCCTGCTTATCTCTTTGACTCGCAACGAAACCACCCGGGCGTGACAAATCTTACGGAACTCTTCCCTTCTGCATCACTCGCTCAAACTTATCTAGCCCTTAATCACACACCTCTACATGACTTGCTTGCGATAGCTGGAGATACTTGGATCTTTGGCAAGAAAATCACACCACCATCCGCCTTCCACGATGCTTCTATTCGKCTGAAGGCGTGGTCTTCGTCGCCTGCCGCTGCTCAAGCTTCTTTGTATGCTTGCCGTGTCCTGTCCATCAAGCTCAACACCCCAAACAAGGAGACAGATTGTCTCACTGGCTATTGGAGCTCCTATGTCTCGGTCCTAATCTGCTGGGCATTCGGGCATCGCTTTCAAACAGCTGCCGGTGGCAGTGGGTCCCTTTCGCGCAACAGCTCTTCAGGGGCGCTCAATGCCATGGACCTCGACGCCGTTGACGAGGCAAAGCGAAAAGCGCTCACTTACATTGACCGCATGCTCGAACTTGGCGTCGACGACTTATTGAGTGCTAGCATAGCGAACATCAAAGGCGACACGTCTGCGGTCATCGCTGTGATCCGACAGCAGCTTGAAGTCGAGAGCATAGGCGGCTCCTGTAGCATGCTCGTCGACTGCATCGGAGTGTTGTCCAAGATCTCCAAAGTCGGCAAAGGGAAATGGTTCTAAGGCAGCATTTCGTTCTATGTGGATCCTGCGTCTTCGCTTCTGTGTTCGTCACCCTCTTCGTCTTCGATACTTTCTCTTCATATTCCCCTTGTCTTCACTTTACCAACCCTTCTTTTCCTACACTGTCATGTTTTCCTTACACTTGTATCATTCTTGGGCGGCCATCTGCATTATCTTGGTGTTCTCCCTTTCTTTACTTGTTTCCTTTTAAGGGTACGGTGGTACAATACACGCACGGATTGATTGATGAGATGAGGCGACGACAGAAACGACTYTCATAATGCTGGGATTTCCTTACATGTACTATTACATACATTTCCTTACTACATTTTCTAGCAGCTTCTTCCCCCAAAAGCCTCCGTTTCCTTTAAGTTTCCCATGCTGCTGTATTAATTTATCTCATCTTCATTGACGAAGGGTCGGCGTTTGGGAGGCATTGCATTGCATCATGATTTGGCGATTCAGCGAGCGTGCGAGTATAATAATGGCGATGATACCCTTGCATGCATGTTAGAATCTAGAGAGGTAGAGGAGACCGAAAAAATCATACGTAGCATTGTTTGAATGTAATACTAAAATGGAAATTTATAAACAAAAATAGCATCAGTTTGTGATCCATAGATGTGACTATACCTTTGCTAATTCCTTTACCTATGATTGTATGGATAATTCGAGCACCCTTGGCTCTCTTCTGCGATCTTCCTAAAATTAATGCTGTCTTCCGCCAGGTCGTAACCCCRCCAGCTCTCTTTCCACCACACAGCCAAGCCCCTTCCCCATCCGAAAGTCCTTGCATAGAGGCAGTGACGTGCTGCATTACATATCGATTTTGAGCGCCATCCTCCCTCGTCTATTTTTACCAACAATATAAATACATTCACTACATATAAGTTGTGTTAGTACCTAAAAGTATTTCTCTACGCCTGCTTCTACGTACATTGTCGGGAGACCAGCCTTRTAATTAGAGATCCGGCCGTACGTACGCCCGATGAAACCATAGCCTTTCTCGCTCCGCCTGGAATCTTATCCCCCAAAAGTCTCGACTCCTGTGACGCTTGGTTTTCTGATCGGGATGTCGAACGCGTGATGAATCTGGGCAGTAGCTGGATAAGAAGTTAGGTTTGCTTAGCATATACAGCAAAGAAATAGCATTAGGTCTGACGGTAAGAAGATAGAGACTGTCAATGGTGGAAATGCATTTCATTAGCCATAAACAGCTTCGCACCCTTTTATCTACATTTTCCAAAACACTGCTCATCCCTCTCGTTCGTCCCTCACCAGCCCTGGCAGAATCGATAGTAACATGAGGTAAATATGCCACAACGTGATGCACGCGGAAAAAATCATGACTTGGTATTGTAAATGAGAAAAGTAAGCAAGACCACTCCTATCTCTCCACACAACATTAAGGCACACACGCACTGTTCAATATCGTACAACTGAAGCCGGGGACCATAATCCCGGGATATTACTGCGCCCGTACGTCGTCGTCGTCGTTCTCTTAGTCCTTGTGCGAGGATAGCTTGGCCTTGAGCTTGCCAAAGATGCTCGTGCGCTTCTTCTTCTTCTCGGCGGCGGACGAGTYGGTTCCTGGTGTCGTAGCGCTGCTTCCTCCGGCGGTAGACTTGGCCGGCGTCTCTGGTGCGGCTGTCGTTTTGTCCGTAGTAGCAGCGGCAACTCCGCTGGTTACAGTCGGTGCGGTCTGGGTCTCTGTGTGCGCACCAGGAACAGTCGTTGGTGAGATGTCRCGAGAATCAACTGCTGAGCCTCCACTCAGGGTGTTCAGGCTACCGCTGGGGATCTCGGATGTAATTTTCGGRGCCGATTCGCCAGTGGAAGTCTCTGGCTTCACTTCCGAGAGCAATTCCTTCTCCACAGCCTTCTTCTCAAGAACAGCTTCTTCGTTGGCAGCGGCTTCAGGACTCTTTCCAGACTGGGCAATGGACTCCTTTACGACCGCTGGAGTATCCTTAGCAGTGGTCTCGCTGGTGGGAGCGGCGTTTGTAGAATTGATCGAGTTTTGAACAGACTCTGGCAATTTGCCTTTGACGGAGTCTGGAACAGCTGAAGCGGCATACGCAGCAGCGGCAGCTCCACCAGCKMCGGCAGCACCTCCAACAGCTGCAGCAGCCTCACCGGCAGTGACCTTCTTCTCTGATTTATCAGTTCCTTTTCCAGCCGTTCCTTCTGAAGTTGATGGTGCCTCTGGGACTTCTTTCAAAAGCTCATTCTCAACAGCGCTCTTCTCCTTGACCTCTTCTGGAACAGCACTAGCTTCAGGGCTGGCACCTGCTTCTGCTTGACTCTCCTTCACAACCTCGGGAACCTTGGTAGATTCTAATGGGACGGCTGCGGCAAGATTCGCTGTGGTGCTTTGAGGGCCTGACGATTGAATCGCTGGGCTGGCATCAAAAGTACCAGCTCCTGTACCTCCGATCGGTAAGCTTGATTCAGGAATGAGATTACTGGAAATTGGGGGAAGATCAAGCACACCGGCGCCATTTTGATCCCGCTCAGCTTGAGTGGTGACAACYGGAGGAATGACGGGGGCGTGTCCCAACGCACCACTGTTCTCGTATGATTCTTTGTCGGTCCGAACGTTGGAGTTGATCGTGTTGGCAGTCAAAGAGCTTGGATCAGGGATTTTCTCCCCAGGTACGACTTTGACGGGATTGACAGCGCCAGGGAAAGCTGGAAGAGGCGCAACACCAAAAGCCTGCTCAGACTCACCCTTTGCTTTATCTGCCGCGACGAGCTCAGGGTCATCATGGACACCTGAAGTGACCGTATTCGTAGTGAATTTGCTTGGGTGTGGGACTTTCTCGCCGGGTGCAAGCTTGATCGGGTTGACCGCACCATCAGCAGCGGGGAGAGGATTGACAGAGAAATCGCCAGTCTCAACAGCGGCAGGAGTCTCGGGGAATGCGCCGGGCAGATCTGATGATCCGTTCTGTTCTAGAGGAGCTTTCTCTTTCTCAAGGGGAACATCCTTAGCCAAGGCAGCGGTGGTCGAGGTTGGTGCAGCCCCAGACATGATTCCTGCTGTTTCGGGAGTATGCTTGGTGATGCGGTCGGTGGTGAGAACGTTGTTGAGGTTGCCTGAAGCGTCGTTTTCTTGAGGAGCGGTGTGGTCGGTGACCCAATTACCGTCAACTACAAACTGGAGGGAAAAGGGATCAGCAAACTGAGCTTTGGAGGTCTGGAAAATTAATGYAGGCTTCTCCCAAGGCGTCGGCCGCTTATATGGCGGGGCGGGGAATACGCGCGGTGAGCTCGGTGGTCCAAGCACGATAACCACAGAACAAGGTCTGCCTGTCTTGTTCCCAGCTGCAAAGCTGCTCCACCCATCCAAGGCACTGGATGAAGATGAAGAGCCGGATACAGCGCGTCATTCTGAGAATCGGGGTCGGAGGCCGGGTCCAACGCACGGCGACAAGGTCCACCAACCTGCCGCCTTGGGATGGCTACGTAGCCCCCRGGCAAAGTGACGCAGACTCGCGAAGAAGCCTCCTGATGCCTGGTCTGTTAAAAACCCAGCACAGCTTGGCAGCTTCTGTTCGAGCTTAAAGAAAATCCAGCCATCTTCAACGTACCTTGTAGTAGATCTTCTCCGCTGCGCTCGGAAGGGTCACCCTCTTTTGAAAGACATCGCCATTCTTGACCAGCTTCTCGCTCTTCGACCACTCATCGAATGTGCCCGTGACGAAGACCTCGGAAGCAGGATGCGACCTGATAAGAACCAAACGAATCAGTCAATCTGGCAAGTAGGGCTACTGCGCCGAAGGCACGATCATGTCTGATTGCATGCGACACGAGACTCAGAGATGCCGCAACATCGACTCAAAATATASGTCTTTGATCAAGAGTACGGGATGGCAGGGAGAAAGCAAACATACCATTTGAAGACAAAGGTTCCCATTATTGCGATAGGAGAACAGCGGATTCAGGAAAAGGTTTCGGGACTGGTTGCTGTCGCTAGGTTTGTTATACGATCTGCGCGCAAGGGAATTGCGACAAGACGAGGTTTTGAGTAAGGAGTTGGCTCTTTCTGCAGCTTTCTCGGCGGCAAAGGGCGGATGCGATTGAGGAGGATCAAGGAGGCGGAGGTCGTRGAATGCGGAAGAATGGGAAGGGGCAGACGCAATACTACTATATCAGATGCTGTGGGATGCGCTCGAAGTCGAAGTTGAAGTTGAAGTCRAAGTCGAAGTCGAAGTCCGATGCGATGATGCAAGTTGGATGAACGGCCTCTGTTCAATTTCGTTGATGGATTGACGGAGAGCTCAACAGTGGGGCCATGCGGTGGCGCCAGGGCCGCCTTGCAAGCTTACTGTAGCCCGGGAAGCACAAGCTTCACAGCTTCTTCAGCTGTCAAACTGATTTCATCCGCACCAATGTCTCGTGGGGTGACGGGATCGGCTGAGAACTACACAATTGAGGCAATTACGAACTACAATCCTCTTGGGAGAGCGATCGCTACCAAAGAACCGGAGAAAGGATCCAGCTGCGACGTGGCCCTGTTCTAGAAGCCCCCAGGCAGGCGACGACGTCTGGGCCCCTTTACAGTAATATGCGAGTTCAGCGCCTTTTGCCGATTTTTAGCATGCGCGCATGAACTTTTGCCCATATATATACCAAAAATCCATGAAAATAAACTAAATAATAGTAAATATCCCATTATTTTACCAATAGTTTTATTAATATTATTTATTTAGGTAATATTAATATTTTTAATATTATATATTATTAAATTATATTTTTAAAATATTTTTTTAGTCGGAAAAAAAAAAAGCCTGCCAAAACAAAGGCAAAAAAGCCTATTAAAAGATTTATTGTTTTAAAGTTTAAAATTTTTTTAAAAATAGCTATTTTTAGTAATAAAAGTAACAAAAAGCCGCCAAATAAAAAGCTTATAATTAAACTTAGAAGTATATAGGTTTCGCCAATGCGGTCGTTAACGCCTATACCGCCTCCAAAGGCATTAAAAGCCTTTAAATCGAATCCTTTTTTTCCTCCGCCCTCCTTTAGCCTTACCCTTGAAGTATCCTTATTTCTAAATAGTGAAATGGCATAAACCAAATTTTGTATTATTAATTTTAATAATTCTAATCGGTTTTAATAAAACAAATGGAATAAATGGGCAAACTTAGAGATTAAGGTATATATAGAAAAAAAAAAGTATAAAAAGAAATTCCGCACACTAATTTCTTAAATTAGTAAATATAGAGTAATTAAAAATAATCAAATTATTCTAATTAGAAGCTATAGCAAATAAAAAAAATTCAAAAAAATCTTAATTAAAACCAATATTTAAATTAGAAGCATTATTATAAATTAGGGCCTTAATTATATACCTAGCAAAACTTCTGCCAAAAATAAATCTAAAGTTTTTAAATCCAAAAAAAAAATTATTTAATATATATTATCTAAAAATAAAAAAGTATTATAAAGCAAAAAAAAAGGCCTTTAATTTACGATAAATCAAATAAAATAAAAACTAATAAATATAAAAGCCTAGGAAATAAGTATACTTAAGGAGATTTAGCGTATACTAAAAAACCAATAAGAATATAAACTAAAATTTTGTATAAATTATGGATTTATATATTAAATTAATATTAAATTTTAAAAATATATTTAGTTCAAAACCTAAAATATGGTAGTTTAGGCGAAGCAAATTAAGTGTAGCTAGTATACAATTAATAAACCTAGCTACCAGTTTATTGGCATTTTAGAGGCGAAATTAGATAAAAAGAAATTAAATGTTTTAATAAAAAAACATACGTAAACGCCGTTGGTTTAATTTTAAATATTAATAATATTAAACTATATAATTTTGGATTTTATGTTTTTAATAATGTCATTTTTGTATCAATAGGTATAATTATTTTTTGTTTTAATATCAATATTTATATATTAAGTATCATAAGTTTTTTTTTGGATTTATTAGGAATATTTTTATTTAAAACTATTATTAAATAATTTATATAATAATAATATTATTAATATAATTTTTTTGATTTTTATAAAAAGGTTTACTAATATGCTATATTAAAGCCGATTTGTACTTCTATTATTGTAAAAGAATTATTTAATATTTAAATTAGTTTGATTTCGATTTTACCAGCGAAAACTATATTTTTTAAATAAAAATTATAGAAAGCTATTAATTTAACCCTTTATTTTAATTATATCTTTAATATTTATATAATTAAAGGGAATTAATTAAATACTATTAAGGGCATTTTATAAATAATTAATAAATTCTAATAAATTTTAAAGCCATAAATAAAACATAAATTTAATTTTATACAAAATTAAAAAAAAAAATTAAACTATTAAAAATATCCGTAATTTTCGGCTAAATGGCGTAAGGCTATTAAAAGGCCTATTATTAGCCATTGTAAATTAGATTAATGCATTTAAAAGGTTTTATAAAGACTTTTCCGACGATAGTATATTTTTTAGAAAAAACTCCGCTTTTAAAAATAACAAAAGATCTAATAAAAGAAATAATAATCCTACTAATTATTTATTTTTTATTTTTAAAAATAATAATAATAATTTTAATAATAATAATAAAAATATTATTAATTAAAAAAAATTTAATAATTTAATTAATTATAGTTATTTTAACCAAAATAATAAAAATAATAATAATAGTTTTAATTAAGGATTTTAAGTTTTATTTAGTTTTTATAATTCGAATAAATATACTAATTTTAATATATATGCAATTTATAACCTTATATTTAAATTTGTATTTAATAAGTTAAAAAAATATATAAAAACTTAAAAAATAAATCCTAATTATCAAATATAAGTTTTTTTAAAAAATAATTGAATATATATAGAAAATATAAAAAATCCAAATTTATTTTAATAAAAATATAATACATATAATAATTATAAAATTATAATAAATAATAATAAAAAACTAATATAATTATTTAAAATTATAGTTAGAATTCCGGAAGTATCCAATAGCTTTTTTCTTTACTTCTAGTCCAGCTATTATGTTTTTAATAATATTCCGCAAAAAACTTTTAAAATTAGTATATAATCCATTTATTTAAAAATAATAATTATAGCGAATATATACTTTAAGGTTATAAAAACTCTTTTTAATAGGATTTAAGAAAAGAAAATAAAAAAATAAATAGATAATATGTACTTTTGTTAGCGCGTATATGTTAACTATGCGCTAGCTCTTGTAAATAAAAACATTATTTATAATAATAATATCTTAAATTTTTTTATTTGAATAATATTCTGGAAAAATGTTAAATTTTAGCTAGTTTTTGAATATTTTAACTATAATTCTTCTTTGAAAAATAATAGATTTAAAGTAGCCTTTAATTGTATATACTAATAAGACCAACTAATATTCAAATTTACTTAGCTATTTTTTAACCTCTAAAATAATGCTAATAGAAGCATATCCTTATTTTTGATTTTTAGTACATTTATTATAAATAAATTTATTTATAAAAACTAATTGTTTAAACTTTTATTTTATAAAATTATATTTAAAATTTCAAATAAAATTATTATTCTATTAAACTATTATTAAGCGCATTTTTTTATAGAAATATTATAACTTTTGTTTAAGTTTTAAAATCTTAAATTAAACTAATTAAATATTGAATTACAAATAAACCAAATTTATAATTTTATTTTAATATAATATATTATTTTAATTCTATAATTTAACTATAAATTCTTTGATTTTTAGTGTAATTTTAGGTATAGGGCCAGGTTAAATTTGTAGATCTATATTTAGATTTTGCTTTTGTTTTTATTTATTATATATTTTTTATATAATTTAAATAATAATGTTAAATTTGTCGGCAATGTTAATAAAATCCCTTTTTTTGAATTAATTAATCAACTGTTTAATTAAATTATAGTTTTTTTTAGGGAAATAGAAAACTATATTTACTTTATAGAATTATTAGTTATAATTAAAAAAAATAATTTAAATTATTATTTATTAAATTTAAGCTAAAGATTATAAAGTTATTATTATTTTAATAATAAAATAAGTGGTGCAGAGGGGAGAAGGCTTGTGCGTACTAAAAATCGGCAAAAAGGCGCTGAACTCGCATATTACTGTAACGCGGGGAAGCTCCGGGGTCCATCTAGCAGGCCAGGCCAGAAACAGGCCGGTCGTCCTATGCGAACAAGAATTGGAAGAYGAGATGGCATCCTCGCCCTCACAGGGAACAGTATGACCTTTGGCCCCTGCAGAATTCCAATGTGGGAATAGTACGTATTTGTGCTCCCAAATACCACCACTGTCTCGTATTCTTCCCACCTAGYCACATCGAAATCCCTTCTACCTTCCTTCGACGTATGAATTAGCTACCTAGTATACACGAATGTCTAGGACCCAAGACAAAATCATAGCTGARTTCGACTGTRCCACGCAACATGCAAGTTATCATACATAGGTACCCCGAGACATCGAGAAACATTGACGCAGGYCCTGCATACAGCGAAACGAACTGACTACCAGTAGCCGTTGCTCCGTTCTTTGTTCAGCAGGAGTACATTTTGATGTGGGGGAGTGAAGAATGAAAATGCCTTTCCCAAGCCTTCCTCTCCGCATACCGCTGAAATCATATACTTTCTGCTTTCTGCAAGCCACTCACGACCCTGTCCCGTCCTCGACGCTCACGCGTCTGCCAACCCAAAGCTGTAAGTCGAAGCCGCTCCTGTGGCTTGCCTCCTAGCTGCCCCAATTGCACCAGTTGCACCAGTTGCACCCTCTCTTTGCGTTTGCTTGCTGTTACATAGCATCGCAAATTGGTGCATCCGCGAACTGCAACCCTGCCTCGAGCACAGCTCTGCACTTTGCCGCATGCCCTTCAGTCTGGCATCTGGCCCTGCAGCTGTCCACTTTCTTCGGGTACGCTTCTGTGCTTCTGTGCTTCTACGCCTGTTCTGGAAGCCTTCTGGAAGGGTTCCGCAGCTTCGAAACAAGCCCGTCAGCGAACGAGTGAGTGCCGGGCGACCCAATCGTAAAGCAAAGGCGAGCACGGACAACTTGCCTGCTCATCCGCATCCGCATCCGCATTCCTCCTTCCCCTCCCCTCCGCTCCCCTCCCTTCCGCTCCCCTCCCTCAGCGAGGTTCTCTCGCAAGTCTTAGCGAGCGATCCGCCTTGGTACTGTACCAGCGCAGCGTATCGCAGCTTCCCCTGCCCTGCCCTGCCCTCCCCTCCCCTCCCCTCCCCTCCTCTCGAGACGAAGCCCCCGATTGCCTCCAAGCTCCAAGCTGCAAACCCCAACAACGCGCCTCGACAAGTGCAAAGTCCCGTCACCGGATTCGAGAGCCGGAGAGAGCTTGAATGTGAGTGCACTTCCTTCGCCGCCTCCACTTGATTATTTCACGCGCAATCGATCAGTCACCCGGTATTCGAAGCAACTTCCCTCATTTAACAAATGCCTGGCACTTAAGAAATAGCCATTCAGATATACGCTCCCCATTTCATTTCGCGCGCCTTCCCTGGATGCTCCTTCCCCATCTGCTATCATTTCTTCCTTGTAGCTGCTAACGCTGTTTCCATACAGATCCGGCAATCTCCCAAGCTTGCACCCCGATCTTGCTTAACATCCTCAGAGCTTGGACCCTTCCGATTATTAGTCTCGTTCTAGCTACACATACACATACCACAAGTCCATACAGAGACATTGGACTTCTCCTTCGATCCGTACTATCGGATGTCATACCCAGCCTCCTATCTTAAAGAGATCGAGTCGCTRAACCAAGAGGTTTCAAAATCGCAGCCTRCAGATATCCTCCAATTTTGTGCCAACTTCTTTGCGAAACGCCTGGAAACACAACGTGCTGTATTTTTTCGGTCTCTCCCACAAGCCCAGCCTTCCAAGATGTCTGGAAGTACATTCCCAGGCCGGCTTGGTGCGAATGCCAACCCCTTTGGTGGAGAGGGCGGCTCCGGTGCCATTGGCAAAGTCACAGAGGAAGATGAGCATGATACGGTAACATCACCGACGGCTCCAAGCTTTGGCGGTGCTGCATTCGGATCTTCATTCGGTGGAGATGCTGCTGGTGGGCCACCCTCTTCGTTCAAGCCAGCCAATTCCGAGGGTTTCCCGGAACACTATGGTATGGGAAGACGTACTTCAGTCTCGGCCGAGTCTCTCAATCCGACTGCGTCTTCAGATGATAACTGGAAGCCCCCTTTTCACCAGAAGACCCCGGACCAGCTTGAAAGATTGAAGAAATCTATCGCCAATAATTTCCTGTTCAGCCATCTCGATGATGAACAGAGTGCACAGGTCTTAGGCGCTTTGGTTGAGAAAGTCATCCCTGCAAAAGGAATCAAGGTACGTGATGCTAGTTTCTCTATGTTAACGCTGAAATCTTCCATTCTGGTCACTAATACCCGTATCAGGTTATTACACAAGGTGACCAGGGTGACTTCTTCTATGTTGTTGAGAAAGGTACCTTCGATATCTACGTCAACCAGAGTGGCTCCCTGCAGCCAGGCCTAGATGGCTTAGGAGCCAAGGTTGCCACCATCGAGCCCGGTGGATCATTTGGAGAATTAGCTCTCATGTATAATGCCCCAAGAGCAGCCACTGTCATGTCTGCGGAAGGTGGATGCACGCTATGGGCACTTGATCGAATCACTTTCCGCCGGATTCTCATGGACTCCACTTTCCAACGCCGCCGACTATACGAGAGTTTTCTTGAAGAAGTCGAGATCCTTTCCACACTGACTCGATACGAACGATCGAAGATTGCAGATGCATTAGAAACTCAGAAGTTCCCGCCGGGAACAACCATTATCAAGGAAGGAGATATTGGCGAGGCATTCTTCCTCTTGGAGAGTGGTGAAGCCGAAGCATTCAAAAATGGCACCGAGAAAGCTGTCAAGCAGTACCGCAAGGGCGATTATTTTGGAGAGCTTGCTCTGCTGAATGACGCGCCTCGAGCGGCGAGCGTTATTAGCAAGACGGAGGTCAAGGTTGCCACTTTGAGCAAGGACGGCTTCCAGAGACTCCTAGGACCGGTTGAGAGTATCATGAGGAGGAATAAGTACGAAGGTGTGGAGGAGATTGATCCCCTTCAGAAGTAGATGAAACAACTTTTGTGACGCGATGAGTATTTTTATGGACGGCACGAAGTTTTAAGGCGTTAGATATGGGGTCACTTTCGTTCATGACACAGAATAGGTTTTGAGTCGGATACCTGAGATGTGAAGACTCAATGAAATAGCAGATATGAATTTGGGTTTTACATTCCGTGAAATGGTATCATTCTATACTTTTGTACAAGTGCTGGCACTGATGAGTTCGCCAAACGCCATTACCGCAATGCTCTCTTCTCTTTTTTGCCCGTCAACGCAATTTCCGATCCCATTTTCCTTCCACACCTCCTCTACACGCTCACCGCGCACCCTCCCTCCTCCTCTCCAAAATCTCCGTCCTCAACCCCTCAGCCGCAATCTCCGTCTCCAGCACCCTCCCCACGCCCTTCTTCCACGTCTCCTCCAGGCCCTTAATTTCCCCACCAACGCCCTCCTGCGCGTTCTTCCTCTCAATCGCCACACCATCAATCTCGCCCTTCACTCCCTCTAACTCCCTCTCCAAATCCCTCAACACATCTTCCAGCTGGCTGTTCCCTATCAGCCACGAGTTCTTGCCGAATTGGTCGAGCAGGGCGAGATTGGATGTGCGTCCTGAGAGGTAGGTGGATGAGGTGAGGGTTTTCTGCAGGGCGTCGCGCCAAGTCTCGAGGTAGGCGGACGGGTCGGGCGCGGAGAGCGATTCGTAGCGTGTGAGGTCGATGGCGTTTAGTCGTTCTTTGTTCGCTACTCGTTGGAGTTCGGCTTCGAGGAGGGGAGAGGTCTTGGAGGGTGGTGGAGGAGGGAGCGAGGGGTGTGGTTCTGTTGTGTTTGCGGGGAGCTCGGCGTCGATGAGGGCTTGTGCTGCAGCGCGCTCAGCGGGAGTGGGTTCGGTGTCGATGTAAGGGAGGGARTCGTGGATTGCGGCTGTGAGTGGCATTTTGAATCTTTTTGTGCTGGAGTTGAGAGATGTGGAAGTTGCAGAGCCTCTGAGAAATTGGGCTCTAGCGGGAGATCTTCAGCAAGGATGGGCGTTGTGCGTTGTACGCTTGCGCTTCAAGCATGGGCATGGGCTCAATGACGACGGCCGAAAACAGCTGCTTGGCTGCCAACTCCACACTTCACACTTCACTRAGAAATGACTTGAATATCTRTAACGGCCCCTCCATAGGGCGATTGAAAGCGATGGATTCCAAAGATCGAGAGCTGGGTATGAGGGCCGGGCCTTCCGCACATCGACGGACCAGAACTCAACAGAGAGGCAGACGCTTGATCAAGTCGTCCTCTGCCTTTGCCCTGTTTGTCTTCGTATGTATAGCGTTTCTTCGCCTTTCCAGTGGCCAAGACGTAACGTTCTGGGGCTGGACAGTGCAACATGGCAAGACAGGGCAGTATGAGAAGGCCCAGGGTAGCCAGTATTTACTTGGGGTTGGAAAGGCGGACATCACTGGGTAGGGAATTCTTCCACCGCTAGCGAGACATCATACTGACTCGATTCAGTCCCGTTGTTGAGATCAATATGATGGGGTACGCAGACACCAAGCAACTAGGGTCCGGCCTCCGGCAGCGCCTCTACTCGCGGGCCTTTATTGTTGGAGATATCGATCATCCAGAAGACCGATTCGTATATCTTGTCCTGGACACGCAGTCCGGAGATACCGCCGTCAGATATGGCATTCTGGAAGGTCTGACGGATTTGGGTGATGACTATGCTGTCTATGGACAGCATAATGTTGCCGTGACGGGAACACATTCCCATTCGGGACCTGGAGCTTGGTTGAACTACCTACTGCCTCAAATTACCAGCAAAGGCTTTGATAAGCAGAGTTACAGAGCTATCGTTGATGGTGCTGTTTTGTCAATCAAGAGGGCACATGATAGTCTCGAACCTGGACATTTGACTGTTGGGTCTACCAAAGTCTTTGGCGCGAACATCAACCGCAGTCTCTACGCATATCTGGCGAATCCAGAATCAGAGAGGGCCAAGTACAACTCTAGCTTTCAGGATGATGGATCCGTCGAAAAGACCTTGACCTTACTTAAATTTCAACGAGCTTTGGACGGCAAGAGCACAGGAGTCCTTACGTGGTTTGCAACTCACGGAACGTCCATGCTAGGGAACAATACCCTCATTTCAGGGGATAATAAGGGTGTAGCTGCTGACCTGTTTGAGAAGAGCTTCTCTGTAGACGACAGCGTCGCCGAAAGATTTGTGGCCGGCTTCTCGCAGGCAAATGTGGGTGATACCAGTCCAAATGTTCTAGGTGCTTGGTGCGAAGACGAGGCCGGAGGAGAGTGCAGTTTCAAGAACAGCACTTGTAGTGACGGTAAAAGTCAATACTGTCATGCGCGAGGACCTTTCTTTCACATTAAGGACAACGGTGCATCGTCTTGCTTCGAAGTTGGCAAACGACAATTTGAGCCTGCTAGGATGCTCTTTGACTCGATGGACCAAGCAGGAGCTCCGGTGACAGGACCTTCAGTCAAATCTTTCCACACTTTTCAAGATATGTCCAACTTTAGCTTCTCTCTTGCCAATGGAAGCTATGTCACTACCTGCTCAGCAGCGCTGGGCTACTCGTTCGCAGCTGGAACTTCAGATGGGCCCGGAGCGTTTGATTTCACGCAGAATGATCCAGATGCACCGAACGCCTCACCTGTATGGCGAGTTGTCTCTGGTCTTCTCAAGGCTCCAAGTAAGCAGCAGCAGCGTTGTCATTTCCCGAAGCCCATCTTGCTCGATGTAGGGGAAATCACCTCCCCCTATCTATGGACGCCTAACGTTGTCGATATCCAAGTTCTGCGAGTCGGGCAACTAGTAATCATTGTCAGTCCCGGAGAGGCAACCACGATGTCAGGCCGTCGGTGGAAGGAAGCAGTACACGACTCTGCAGCGACACTTGCACTTTCCGGATCAGAGGGCGTCGAGCCTGTTGTCGTGATCGGCGGGCCGGCAAATAGTTATACGCATTACATTGCCACACCAGAAGAATACGGTATCCAGCGCTATGAAGGCGCTTCCACGCTGTATGGACCATACACGCTAAATGCCTACATCAATCTCACACTCACCAACCTACCATTCCTCAGCTCATCTGCTACTACAAGACCAGCTCCAGGCCCGCTACCGCCAAATAACGTTAACAAGTCCCTCTCCTTTATCACAGGCGTCGTCTACGACGGCAAGCCCTTCTCTAAATCATACGGCGACGCAAAAGAAGACGCAAAACCCTCATACACCATCGGTTCAGCTGTAGAAGTCACATTCTACGGTGCTAATCCGCGGAATAATCTTCGACTCGAGCAAACATTTGCTGCAGTTGAGAAGCTGAACGCCGACTCTGGAGCTTGGAGTAGAGTGAGAGACGATAATGATTGGGCTTTGATTTTCAATTGGAAAAAGGTTAGCGAGGTGCTGGGCACGAGCGAGGTTGAAATTGTGTGGGAAACGGAGGAGTGGGCTGAGACGGGGGAGTATAGGATTAAATACTATGGGGATTCGAAGAGCGTTGGCGGGACTATTACGCCTTTTGAAGGTACGAGTGGGACATTTACGCTTGTAAGATAACAATGGGATCAGAGAATATGTGTATACAACTAGACTTTCCTTTTCTACATAGACCGTCCCTCTCCTGTGACCAACCCAGGGAATGTCGACGCCTCAAATGCTATATCCTACCCCTCCTATATAACGCCAATGCTCAGAATCATACCCTAAACTCCCTTGGATGCTCGTCTCGACCTCATCGAGTCTTCTTCCTCTCTGCTTGATCCCAACTCCAAGCATCCTCAAACGCCGTCTTCTTCTCCCTCGTGAGAACCATAGTCCCAGTCCCCTTGCGCTCCCCGCCCTTCTTCGCAGCCGGTCCAAGACCCATAACGACCTTGAATCCCCCTGTGCCGATGCCCATCGTCTGCCCCATAATAATACACTCRCTGACACCCTCGATCTGATCCGACTTCATGCCAGCCGCAGCATCGAACAGATGATCTGGCGTCTTCTCGAACGATGCAAGCTGCAGGACACTATCTCTCATCTTGGAGAGACCGAATCGAGTGATACCCAACACTTCACCCTTGTACGTCATGACGTCGGCAAGAAGTTGCATGTGTCGCGGATCGATACCCATGTCTCCCATCACGCTGCCGATTTCCTTGGCGATGGTCGTACGTGCTGCCTCGATGCCGAGGATGTCGCGGACTTCCATGACACTGTTGGATGTGCACTGRGCGCCGATGACACCTTCTGTGGTCATGCACGCGCGGAGCCCGTAGCCTTCAACGAGGACGGTGTAATCTTCGTCGTCGGATTTTTGGATGATGGCTCGAGTGGCTTCTGGGTAACCTGAGATGGCCAGGGTTGGGAGGACTCTTCTGAGGTAGTTGACGCGGAGTAGCAAGTCAGAACCTGGGTCCTCCAACTTAGTCTTGGAGGGGCCGCGAGCGCCTAGGTTTCCGCCGCTCTCGGAAGTAACAGTGATAAAGATGCAGTMGTCGTGAATGTAAACCTCAGGACTTTTAATCTTCAGTTTTCTGTTTTGGACGATGACCTTCGCGATATGTTCAATGGTAATGCCCAAGTGCATCCCATTGAGAGCTTGCAAATTGACCGAGAGACACATGATTGCGCGTTTTGCTGACCATGTGTCTTCAATGAAGCGAATGACATCTCCGATATAAGTCTTCTCAATGCGGCCCTTGACTACCTTTGCTGCATGAAGCGCCCTCTTGTTTTGTAGAGGGCACGTTATGACAGGTGTGCTAATGACCTTCGATGCGTTGATAATTTCTTTGATACGAGGTACACCTTGAGTAATACTCATACCGGCGACACCAGCAAAATGGAAAGTCTTCAAGGTCATTTGAGTTCCAGGCTCCCCGATAGACTGTGCTCCAACAGCACCCACCGCATGGCCTGGCTCAACATGCGCCTTTGCATACTTGYCGATGCAAAGCGTGACGAATTTTGTCAAGGTTGCCGCTGAAACTTTAGCAACTCTCTCCACTCTAGCTAGTCTTGTCCGATCGTCTTGGTGCCGTTTTGGCCCCTTTGGAGACTTCATGCATTCATCTAAGCCGACCCGTTTCCGCGCCTTGGCCATTTTGTCGGCGAGTCCACCGACGTATTTCGTAATGGTTGCGACGAAGTCTCGAGCGCTCTCCAATTCGTCAATTGCATAGTCGCTCTGGTCATTATAATCCAGGGGTTCTTTTCGGAGCAATCCTTTCCTAGCATATCTGCTCTTCTCCTTCTTCAGAAGCTCTTCGCACTTCTCAATAACTTCGTAAGGTAATAAGCATCGATCATCGTTGTTCCACGTCAGATTCTCTGCGTGGATCCAGGTTCGATCGAAATGGACAGGAACGGCGGACCCTTCCATATCCAAGGGATCAAGCTTGTCTGCACCAAATTGGAATTGAACAATGCCACCAGAAGAGATCCGCACAGTGTCATCATACTGTACTGAAAGATCTTCTAGTGACTTCATAAGACGTCTCGACATATATCCAGTCTCGGCTGTCTTGACAGCTGTGTCAACTAGACCTTCACGTCCAGAAATAGCGTGGAATAAGAATTCCGTTGGCGTCAATCCTGTGAAGAAACTGTCTCTGACGAAACCTTTAGACAGAGGTTGGCGCGCGTTCTTTGGAAAGTGAGGTAAACTTCGATCTTGGAAGCCGTCCGGCACACGCTTGCCACCAATAATCTGCTGCCCTACAACAGCGATCATCTGGGCGACGTTGATAGAAGAGCCTTTGGAGCCAGACTTGGCCATGATGAGTGGAGAATTCCATTTACTCAACGTCTCGATACAGTAATCTCCTGCTTGCTGTCTGACTTTGCTGAGAATACCCGATATTTCGTTTTCGAGAGTCTCTTCCATGTTGCATCCCGTTGCTTTCTGCAACGTGCCGTTCTGAAATTTCTGGATTTTGTCTTCGCACGCGGCATAAGCAGTGGCAACAAGCTCATTTTTCCTCACTGTGAGCTGCGCAGAAGGGTACACATCGCTGATGCCGATGGAAAATCCTTGGTTTGTGAGATACCTCGCAGAAATCTTTGCAAGTCGATTCATTGCTATGACGGCAGAGTCAGGACCAAAATCTCGAAGGATGATATAAAAGACGGAGTCTTTCTTTCCTGATCCTACGGTCGTCTTGTCCATCCTACCGCACATAACTTCGGAGTTGCGCACTACAAGCCAGCCATCATTTTCGCACAGATCTGGAGCGCGCCCCGGCTGCGGTTTGTAATCTCGACATTTCGCGTCAAGGTTGACTTTGACTTGGGATTGCTTATTCGGTCGCATAAGAATGCTAAACACTTGCTTTCCGGTCCAGAGGGCTTGCGGCTTCAGGATGGCTGGAGGGGGTAAATCAAGGTAYTCATTCCCATCTACCATATACATGCATAGATTGGTAAATGTCTTTCGGTCAAAGAAGTTCTCCTTGCTGCTCAGAAGATACGCAGCAGTGATGAAATCTTGCGTTGCTGAAATGATGGGCTCTCCGTTCTTTGGGGTAGATAGGTTGTTTTTCACGCCCATAAGGTTGATAGCTTCTGTTCTAGCTTCTTCGGTTTGAGGAACATGTAAATTCATTTCATCTCCATCGAAATCGGCGTTGTATGGCGTGCAAACGCACTCGTTCAGGCGAAAAGTCCTCCCAGGCCTGACCTTGACATAATGGCTCATGATACTGAGCTTGTGTAGGGACGGCTGTCTGTTGAACAACACTATGTCACCGTCTTCAAGATGCCTCTCAACAACATCACCGTATCTTAGGCTCTGTGCTTGCTTATCCTTGTTTGCAAACTTCAGGTTGATTTTATCACCTGGGTCGCCATTCTCTTTATCCTTCTTGATAATTTGCACGGCGCCAGGATGTATGTCGACCCCATTCCGGACACACTTCTTCAGTTTTTCAAGGTTGTATTTCTGAACCCGCTCTGGGTAGGTGAGGTTTTTGGCCACTAGATCAGGAACAGCAACTTGATCTATGCCGAGATTGGGGTCTGGTGAAATAACAGTTCGACCTGAGAAATCCACACGCTTTCCGGATAAATTGCCTCGGAAACGGCCCTGTTTGCCTTTGAGACGCTGACAAAATCCTCGGATAGGCTTTCCATTCCCGCTTTGTTGTAGATTTGGAACATCACTGTTGATGTAAAGGGCGACCTGGAGTTGCATAAAGTCCCACTGGTCGACGATAGTCTGCAATGGCTGGCCTTTATGCAGCGCTGCTCGAATCAAAGAACTAATATGAACAATTTCCGCCAATTTGGTTGTAAGGTCATCTTCCGTGCTTGCAGCTTCTTGAGCGACGGAAGGACGGATACACACAGGTGGTGCTGGGATATATTGCCATAAAAACATCTCGGGTCTTCCCTCAGCAGGATTGATTCCTAGAAGCTCACAGTCGCTTGGAGAGATCATTTTGAAAAGGTTTAAGACTCTCAAAGGGTTCAAGTCGTCCATCGCTTTCCTGAGATGCTTGTCGACTTCCGCATTAGACCTCGTGATCTCTGCGAAAGTGGTCTTGAAAGCTTTCAAGGGCTCAGGCTCTACCTTATTCTTAGCGGTCGATTTATTGTATGCTTGATATCTGTCGTGAACGAGCCTGAGGGGTCCAGGCTTTCGAATTTGGCCATTGTAAGCTTCGCAGTAGGGACAGATTTTTGCTTTCCGGCATTGTTCATTGATCTTCTTGCATATCTGAGTGCGCCTCAAATTGTCGAGTCCGGGCTTTCGCAGCTCCTTCAGAAAGTTTCGTCGTTCCATGTTGGTGAGCAGGACTTTGGCGCAATCCTAGTTGCTTTGTCAAATATGCCCTCTTCCACGGATTGAAAGCATCATACTTTACAAATATTCTGCAGAATATTAATGACCAACTTCATGTACCCAATGTGGAATGCCGGAAGTGCGAGCTTGACATGACCAAAATGGCCAATACAGTTTGCTARTCCTTCACCGCAAGTGCTACAGGTTCCCGACTTGCTCGATGTTCCCTATTCCACCAATCAGCCAAAGCCATCTATCAGATCAGCCTCAATATTCCTACCAACTGGGGATCTAAGGCCCCATTTGCGACGGGGGCGCGCGACTTTTCGACATCGTAGAGGATTCGGTCGGTTACTTCGAGGACGCCCTGGTTGACGATATCTTGATTCGACCTGGAGAAAAATTGGTCAGTACAATACCTGAGATCTGAAGGTTGAGCTCCTACTGGATGCCAAATTTCAATTCCTTAAATCGCTTTGGAATCCTATCCACAACTTGTTCCTTCCCCTCACCTCCCGCATTCACAAAGCCAGGCATTTTGAAGCGCTACCGACCGCCGATCATGAGGGCAAAAGCGCGATGTTCCAGATGTGCTGGTGGTGCTGATATGGTGCTATCGCATAGTTGCATGGGTTTGGAGATCGAAGTTGTGGGTTGCCAGAAGCTAGGATGCGGACGATTGACTCAGACTTTGAGAAGCTCCAGCCTTGAAAAAACACATGATGGTGGGGTACGATGKCGGATCTTGCGGCCGACCCTGGTGGCCCTGCTAGTATAATACCGTACCCCCGGTAACAAGGTTCAACGGTATACTTTTGGAAAAAGATCCCCATGCCGTTGGCTTATCCAGTTGCAGGATTTCCTAATTTGGACGTACTAATATTTYCACCTGGGGTATGACTTTACACTACCAACTCGGCTCAAATAGGGGAATTGCCCTACTTTAAGCTGCACCATTCAATATGCAGAGGAGGCAGGGATGTGTACATGTTCTATCGCTGTCATCCGTACTCAGACTATGGTTTCCCGTTTCACGGATCACACCTAGGCAGGCTTTCTAGAGGCTCAAAATGGCATTCATTACTAAATTATTCACGCTGCATGCTTCCCGTCTTCTCCGCCTCGGAGTGCCAGGAAAGACCGCACATCAGTGACATACTGGAGGCCCTCAAGCAAAGGCACTAGATGAAGAAGATCGTTATCCGTCGGGTCGTTTATCCAGCCTTCTATGGGTATCGCGTTGTCTGTCTAGAAATCAGCGTCTTCCTCAAAGCCAAAAGCAGTGACAACCAACCTTGATGAAACATATAGCTCAATGGACTGTTGTCCAAGATCATGACTTTGCTCAAGTCCGGCTCTACAGAGCTCAGATCCTTGATAAAGGCGCCATGTCGGAATGTACAATGTTGGCGGTAGTATCGACCAGAGAAGAACTTGCGCTCCTGTTCCAGCCAGTCTATCACTGGATCTGCATACTCTTGAACGGAAGCTGTGAAGACAACTAGATTGTACCACTTGCAAACCTGCTCTTGATTAGTAGTGGTCACCCCAGGTACGCAAGCCACTCACCCGCCGTAGAAAGTCATCGCAATGTGGCCGTTTATGCACGTAATACAAGATAGGATGCTGAGGCCCAAGAGTCGTCCCATCTGCTCCAACATAGGTGTTGAGTTTCACCTCAACCATGTGACCTGTACTCATTCGACCTCCTTTGGCCATACTGTGGATAAGGGTCTCATCCAGGTCAAGTATTAGGGTCTTTTGAATCACTGGTCCATTTGTGGAATCTGGAATAGTATACGAAGGCTGCCGGCGAGGTATTAGAGGCCTTGGGGGCACAGGCGCACGAGGATATTTTAAGAGAGATGACGCTGGAGAGGTGGGAGATTTTAGAGTGGCTGGTGTTATCTCTCCAGCTATGGCACCAGAGCCATTGCTTTGCGTATTCGCTGACTGCGCCCGACGATGCTTTCGCTGGCGCAGACTATCTTCGTTGTGAAGTCTAATTCGGATTGACCGTCGTGCTGGGGCTATATCATCAGGTGTCTGCAAAGACTTAGAGCGGGTATGTCGACTGGGCCCTTCCCCTTCTGATACCGCACGATCTCGATCTGACTCCGATTCGGATGACATGCTAGAGGAGGATGAGTTCGAAGATATCGCTCTAGACCCTCTCGAAGAGCTCCGACGTCCACTTGTAGACCTCCCTGTATGTTGTCCCCCTGCGAGCTTTTCCTTGCTACTTGGAGAAGCCCTAACCATTTCACCAGCCGAGGCCCGCCGTGAGCCAGATCCCAGCTTTCTCAACTGTGAGAATGGCGCAAAATCCCCCCTTTCATCATATAGACATGCTATCAGGTATACACCTGGGGCCGCCAAAGTAGACAATACCCAGCGGATAGATTCAATGACAGCACTCGATATCCTTTTTGGAATTGCATGCCAGCGAGACGGCTGTGGACCTAGTATCTCCTTCGACTCTTTCTCTAATAGCGGAGTCTCCTCGTGGGGATCATCATCGGCATCTTCGACGCTATCCAATCGCTCCAACTTCTCATTGAATATGCCACCCCGCGAGGTCTTTCCAGACCCAGGCCCTTCTGCAGTTGAGAAGAGATTGCCATAAGAATTGCTTCGAGAAGGCGAGGGTGAGGGTGGCGGCGACACTCGTGCCGAGAGGATATTCAGAGAGTTCATCGTATTATCGCAGCCATGGAGGAGGATTGCTCAGAGGCGCTCGGAAGTCTTGCTATGAGATATGGCAGGTTTCAGGATATCGACTGTGACAAGGAAAACGCCAGTACTGTCGCGACGGAAGGTTATCCAAGGTATATGTGTTCTTGCGGAGAACCACCAACTAACAATCCTGCTGTGCCCTCTGGTCTGATGGTTTGTCGCGACGGTTGTGCTTTGTCTAAAAATTGCGGAGGGCAGAAAGAGCGCGTCAAGTGTGGAATATGCACAATGAATGGCCAAGGAGACACATCTGCAACAAGGTATATTTCGGCGCAAGAAACTGGGACCGAGAAAGAGAAGCAGGAGCAGAGAAGACACCGGCGGCTTTTGATCTGGTGATCGTTGAATTACTGTCAGTAGCGTTGAGGCGGCGCGCTGGGGGGGGCTCTGGTGGCTGGCGTCTTCGGCTGGGCATGCCAGAAGGCCGATGCCGAGCCGTCAGCCTTGGGCCACTCCACTGAGCACTGAGTGACTGGAGCCTCCAAAAAAGTGAAAGAGTCACAACTAGTCCAGCACTTTTGCATAATTCGATCCCACACAAACAATTCGACGTTTCCTCACCTTCGTCCGCTTTACAATCGAGCTTCCCAATCGTCGAGATCTCCACCTCGAATTCCAACCGTAAATAGCCTGCGATCCCCCCCTCTCGAAACCCATTCTGCCCCTCCACAAAACCTCTAGAACATCGCCATAAACGCGGGCACTTCAAGAGGATCCAGGCTGTATCGTCATGCCATCTTCACAGGTTGGCTTCGCGCCAAACCTGGATGCTTTTCAGAAGACTTTGAAGACACAGTCGGTGGAATCTGCTATTGAGAATTTGATCTCGTAGGTTGCGCGACATTGCCCCAATGAAGTAGTCACTGACATCTATAAGCCTTCTCAAACGCAGACAGATCACGAACTCGAGACCTTGCGCCGTGGCTACGGCACAATTGCTCCGCCACGTAGTTGGGAACTCCAAGTGGACGAATATCGACGAGCTTATTGAGTGCATACAAGATGTCGGCCGGCGCCTCGTAGAAGCCCAGCCAAGGGAGATGGTTGTAGGAAACATAGTCCGGAGAGTCTTAGGCATGATCAGAGATGAAGCCACAGAGGAGAGGAATGATGATGCTAGTGATACTGCTTCTATTAGTCAATTAGGCTCTCCTCGCCGGGAGAATAGCGACCTGGAAGTAGGAGGAGCACCACCTCCAACTTCCAGTCCTTTGAGATTCAGTACGACCGATGCTTCAGATTCTGCAGATACGAACAGCGACGACGTGTTTGTTGGAAAGTCTCAAGCCGCTTCTCGCCCTCCGCTGATGACTTCTCATACTTCATATGCAGTTCTGAGCGGAGTTCCTGTACAGCAATCGATGTTCAACCTTTTGTCTGCCACTGGGTCACCATCATCTACCCCTTCAGGTAATCAGTCGCCACACGGCAAGTCAAATCTCAGCGAAGCTTCGGTTTCGCAAAGGAAAGCGGCTACGATATCGAACGACTTGAAATCTGAGGTCATCGATGGCATTGCAGAAATTATTGATGAACTTGAACAAGCCGATGACCGGATTGCTGCCCAATCTTTGGAGCACATCCATTCTAACGAGGTTATACTCACTCATACATCCTCTCGGAGCGTTCAGAAGTTCCTGTTGGAGGCTGCCAGGAAGAGAAATTTTACAGTCATCATTGCAGAGTCGTACCCAAATGATCATGATGCAACACACAGCACGGTCATTGGAAAATACGCGACGGATGCTGAAGGCGCAGATGAGCTCGTCAGTACGTCGAAGATGTCGAAATCTCTGTCTGCTCTTGGTATTACGGTCATTCTCATAACCGATGCTTCGATCTTTGCGATCATGTCGAGAGTCAACAAGGTCATCCTGGCAACTCACGCCGTTATTGCAAATGGTGGGTTGATTGCAGSTGCCGGAGCCCGCATTATTGCAAAAGCAGCCAGAGTACATAGAACACCCGTGATTGTGGTCAGTGGGGTCTACAAGCTCAGTCCTGAGTATCCCTTCGAATTCGAGTCTTTGATCGAGTACGGTGATCCAGGAAACATTGTCARATATCAAGATGGCACCTTGGTGGAGAATCTTGAAGTAGACAATCCTGTCTATGACTACGTACCTCCGGATCTGGTTGATCTCTATATTACCAATATGTAAGTCACGGTAGGGGACTGAAATTTCAATTTACTGACAAAACATTGCAGAGGCGCACATGCTCCATCATATCTCTACAGAATTGTGGCTGACCACTACAAGACTGAAGACATCAATTTTCACAAACCAGAACTCCAATTTTGAGGGCGTTCTCCGCATCCAGAGCAGAAGAGATTCGGACCTTTCCTTATGGATCGACACATCGAATTATAATATGGCTTTGATGTGCGGTTACTAAGTAGACCATCTTAGGAGTCTACTGGATATAAGCTACTAGCATGCCGACATCGAAAGAAGGATAGTGGCCCCAGATCTAGGACAGCATCAAGACAGCTTATCGAAGCTGAAGGGAGATGAGCAGCTGAGGGCATAATAGAAACTACTGGGCTTTTAGAAAAATATCCAATCGGTTGTTGGTATGAGGCTCTGCGGTCTACTCTCTACTGCAATTGCACCGAAGCATGAAGATCCTATTCTAATACARGCCTTATCTTGACCCCGTGGTCTTTCCTTAGGTATACTTCCTGAAATTCCCCAAACCAATCGAACAAAGCCTTCAAGCATGCCTGATTTCAAAGCAGACACTCAGCAATTTGCGTTTAGATTGAGACGGCGATTCAAACTTTCCATGCAGTGGTCTGCAGTGGTCTGCAGTGGTCTGCAGTACTCTGAAATCTTGATCAATATCCTCGAATACGGAATCCAGCTTTCATCAATGTACAGCTTCTGCCTTGGAGCCGCGTCATCAAGGGCATGTAGTGTCGCTGCATAAGATAGCGGCAATTTAATAGGTCGCCTAGCCCTACAGACCATTTCTGATAGCCCAATCCCTGTAGGTGAGGGGCACAGGAGCCAAGGCGGTAAAGCTGGGGCTGAGCATCTGATACCGACAGCAACATCTGTCTTAAACGGTAAGTTCGGCTTACTGCCCGTTCGCCTGAATATTGTGGTCTTGTAAGCTTAAAAGATCTACCGTCTTTGAGCCAAAATTCTTTACGTATCTTTTCCGATAGACCGGCACCTAAAGGCTTGGGGCTAGCTAAGCGGAAGCTCCAAGCTCCACCTTCAACGATGGACCATCCACCTCCGCCATATAGCGAGACCGACATATATTCCAATACCTCATCACATCCTATTCTTACACCAGGTACCTCACAAGCAGATGCTCTATCTGTAGCTGGGCATCCACAGCTATCTGCCGCCTCGTCTACAGACGATCCGGTCATATATACACCGATACACTCACCCACAGGCTCTGAGCACCACGAAAGCCTCCAGGATAGCCATGTGCACGCCTCGAGCTCTTCTGCAACAGACTACTTCGAGTCACGACCCGTAACGGGTCAAATCCCTAGCCAATCGGTAATCCATAGCATTAGAGTCACATCTCGGACGCGGCCCGAAGAGCTTCCTTATAATGTAGCGTGGGCATCAAGAAATATCACAGCTCAAGACTGGGCGACTTTCGTGAACTTCTTATTACCAGAGCATATTTCTGCAGTCAATAATGACATTGCGGATCGAAAACTCGAGCAGGAGCTACTAGAAGAGCGAACGCATCAGCTCTGTATTAGTCAGAGCGACGAAACGCCTAGAATGGACGAGGTCGACGCACAACTCAATCCATTGCGTCAACCACTGCCTCCACGACCCACAGACTCATCAGATACTGTCTCTGCAACGATGCTTGAATGGAATGAAAGTTTCTTCAAACCTCGCGGGCTTCATATCATTCTCGCCGAAGACGAGCCGAAAAGCCTTGCTGGGGATGAAGCCGTACGTATGTCAGGCTCTTGGATTCCATATGATCATCAGATCCTTGCCGGTTCTTCTAGAGGCGGGGGCCGAGAAGAGCGTGGCAGGGGAGGTAGAAGAGGAGGTTGGTTCGGCTCCTTCAGATCGTTCCCAGGGATGGAGGCAAATCCTGGAAGCTTCAGAATGGGTCCGATCGTTGCAGATAACGAGGGCTTTCGTATTGGGAGGAACGGACTTGTGGTAACTTACCTTCTAGATTGGTATAATTGCAATGCTGACATCTGAAATCCAGGCATCATCTGCTGGCTTTCGGATGGGTAACATGTTTGTCGCCGACCAAAACGGTGTGAGACTAGGAGGCAGCCGAGGTTTCGTGGCCGATGGCCATGGAGTTTCTATCGGAGGCAGGGCCTTTGGCCGCAGACAATCAGAGGAATACCATCGCGAGAGAGGCCGCGGCCGTCACAGGCATGGAGGACATCATGGCCGCCACGACAGACGACGAGGACGATCGTGCTCAACATCCAGCTCCAGTTCTTCTGACTCTTCTAACTCTGTATCGTCTGTTGGCTCTCTTCCCGACTACGATGAAATCGATGATCACTCGTTACCGATTGCCAGGAGATCCTTGATGGAGTGGTCAAAGCATCCGGACCAGCCTATTTCCAAAGAGACCGTAAAGAATATTAAGACGGAGATCAAAGCAGTGAAGAGGAACAATTCACAGAATGTCGAGCAAGATCTAGTTGCAATACGGAAAGAGGTGAGAGACTTAATGAAAGCATTCAGAGACAAAAAGCGTGAGCAGAAACAGCAGCGACGAGCCAACCACCGTGCTCGACGAGCAGCCAGGAAAGAGCAGCGCAAAGCGCGCCGAGACGCYAAGAAAGAGACGAGGAAGCTGCAGAAAGACGACCGGAAATGCAAAGGCAAAGAAACCTCTCACCATGTTCCTCCATGGTCAAGATCTAGAGATCATCTTCCGCTCCCTACCGCAGCAACATCAATGCCTATATTACAACCTGAAGTCCCACTTATGTCGAGAGGCTTCCCTTTCGGAAGAGCTGCGTCGGCGCCGTTCATCAAACCTTCATTCCAGCGAGGAGGTCCTGCTGTGAACGGTGGATGGCCGTTTACTCAAGGCATCTCAGTGCCGCTTATGCCAGGAGGCTTACCGGGTCAAGTGTCCCAAGGAGCGGAACAACTCCACACGCAAGCGGTGCAAATGGATGCTGCAGCGGAAAAAAAGGAGGCCCATGCCATTGAGATTCGAGCTGCAGCTACGGTGAGAGGACTGGGAGAAAGGAGTAGAACGGAGAAGATGACTCAAGCTTCCAATATGGAAGAAGAGGCCGAAAAGTATAGAAGGGAGGCCGAGAGGTTGAGAGCTGAAGCGTCACATTTGGATGGTGAGCTTGCGAGAGAGCTCGGTGAGGAACATGAACAGCATGAAGACCGAGGTCAAGTCTCGGGAATCATACGACACTGAGCGTCTGGACGAAGTGATGATGTATGATGAGGACGGAGTCAGCATTTTCTTACTCGCGGAAAAGGGAAGTACCGAATCTCAAATCGAATATGCCACGCTTACCGTGTCAGTGGAAACAATGGGAGAATGCGATGTTGCTTCCTTCCATCTTCAATTTTATAGGGACATCCTCTCCAAAATCTGAAAATATTCCTTTTATTCTAAGACATTCTTTTCGAAAATTTTGTCCGTCTTCCATGACAACATCACCTCCCAGGCATCTCCAGCAAAACGCCCCCATCAATCGCAATAACATCGCCATTCACATACCTATTCCTCACCAAAAACAACACACCCATCCCCATCTCCTCATCGCTGCCCGCTCTCCCAGCCGGCACATGTCCCTTCTCATCAATCTGCGCTTGAGTCATTTCGCTTTTCTGACTCTCGTTGCTCTCCTTCGTCGTCATCTCGCTGGGGAAGTATCCCGGCGCAATAATGTTTACTCTGATCCCCGCTTTTTTGAATTCATAGCTCATTAGTTTACTGAGATGCACTATTGCGCCTTTTGCTGAGTTGTAGGAGAAGTGGCCTTGTGCGTGGCGCATGATACCCGACATTGACGAGATGACGATCACAGAGGGAGAGAAGTGGGTGGAAGCTTCTTTGGCAGCTTGGAGTAAAGGTAGGAAGGCGATGGTGGTGAAGTACACCGCTGAGACGTTGGTGTTAAAGGTGTCAGACCATTCGGAGAAAGACTCCGAATTGAAGAGGATATCTTTCAGCTTTGAAGCCTCTGTGGCAATTGGCTCCGCTTTGGGACCTGAGATGCCTGCGTTGGTAATGAGGAGATCTAGGTGTGATTCTTTCTTTGATATCTCGGAGACCAGATTCTCAAGGGCGTCTTCGTCCGTTACGTCGCAAGGTCCGACACTAGTTGGGTGTGAGTAAGGTCTGGGAGAGGAATAAGAGCAGCATACGGAATTATGCTCCCTTCTTGAGCCGGGTTGTGGCTTTTTGCTGCTTTCTCAAGAGCTTCCATACGGCGTCCTGTGATATAGACGCGGGCACCATTTGCTGCAAGTGCTTGAGTAGCCCTGTTGCGTGTTACGACTRGACTTCGTAGAACTRGAGGCTTTCTCACATCAGACCAATTCCAGTTCCTCCCCCTGTGACGACACAGACATAATTTTTCATGGAGAAGAGGTACCCAGCTGTGAGTTCATGTGTAGGCGCCATGTTTAGGAAGTTCCTGAACAGATGTTGTATTAATGAAGTTAGGAGCTGTGTGATCTACTTCTAAAAAATATGAGTTAAAGTGACAGCGTTCGGTGGCTTTGAATTCAACAAATTCATATGTTCAGGGAAGAAAGCAATACTTCTGGTCCAGGTACACGAAAATACAGATTTTCTAGTGGTTCCCTGCATACGTCAATACGTCACTTAAAAATGGCGGCGGAAACCCCTGGCTAAGCGAATTAACCCTAAAGCATGAAGTAACGGTATGCTAAATGGTGCTCTATTTTGTATCAAAAGACCTCTGTTGATGGRTATCTAGGTAAGGAGGATGCTTGTGCGTATCTCTATAGAATAATGCGTAATGCATCATCGATTCAGGTTCAAAAGGCCCTCGATGTATTTCTTCGTGTCAACTCCTATTCCCTGTGCCAGTTTTGCTGGGCTTGAACTCCAGCTTGACTCTCCAGTCATCGATGAGCCACTGACAAACCTGCTGGAAGCTTTGGCCGGGACATAATCACTTGCTTTTCGTATCAAAAATATTTGCTTGTCCTTTGGTGCGTCGTCTCGAGAGCTGGCGGCAGCATCTAGAAAAGGATGAGCTGCGCCCGAGAAAAGACTGGATCCCAAGCTAGTGCTGCTTGCAGGAGGTTTCTCAAATCCCTTCACACTATTACTAGATGAGGGGGTACTATATTCTATGGTGCGCTGCCCAGGAACCTTCGATGATTCAGAAATAATAAGAGGGTCTCTTGGAGGTTCGGGAATTCTAGTCCATACAACCCACCATCCTCGGCTGGTCTTCGAAGTTCGCTCCAGTTCGACTCTATTATTGGCAGACGAGATATAGGTATTGAGAATCTGCATATGGGTATTCAATGCTTCCATACGAGACCACGGTGATGACTGCAATTGCGTCTGGAAAGGATCTGGTATGTTCGGGACGGTTGAGTTGATTGTCAATGATTTGGGATCCCAAACTAGATCATATATTGGCGTATCGACAATTTTGCCGCTACTCGTGAACGTATCCGGTCTGGAGGCTCGGAATGCCGTTGAATTCAATAAGGGCTTCAAAAGAGGCTCGAGCTGGTGATGTAATGAGTGATACAAGCTATGAAACGCTAGACCTTCTGTTCTCAACTCAAACAAGAAAACAAATATGAATGGTCTGTTCACATAAACGACGACGCGTAGTTTTTTCGTCTTGTTCCGATCTTGGCTCTCGAATGATCGTTTCGAAGTCGTAGTGTGTTCTGAGCCCGTGTTATTACCAGGCTTTTCACTTCCGGAATTCCCCAGGTCAATGCTTATATCTGCCTTATCCCGAGCGTCCTCCTCCCGCTCCGATTCGAGGGTCAAAGTGCGCAGCACCAATCTTGGATTGTCATCCTCTAAAGGATCGTCAGGCGTAGGACAGACCGATGAGGAAAGTTCAACAGTAAGCGCTTCRTTGTCGTTGTCATTCTCGAGATCTCCCAGAAGGCCAATCAGAAAATGCCCTCCCGAGTCATCCTTTGAATTGTCCTTCGAGCCATCTTTCACAGCCATACGGTCTTCCGCCGAAGCTGCTTTGGCGATAGGGGCGGGTACCTTCATCTGTGGCTCTGGATTTGCAGCAGTAATCGGTTCTGTCGGAATTGGAGCGGTCTCACAATCGCATTCGGGCTTTTCACTAGATCCACCAAGGCTCCAATGAGTTCCGTAGCCAAATTTCAAATACCGAACAAATGCATTTGCTTTTTTGACTTCGTTATCAGTTCTATCATGGCTCGATGGGTCATGGCTCAGAGACGGTCGACGGAGCTCACGCTTAGGGCTGTGCTGAGATTCATCGTTGTCATCAATGGACATTGGTGGAATAGTGGCCATTGGGTCTTGGGGGGCGGACATATTATCAATAGTATCACGAGGTTCCAGCCCGTAGATCTGCCTAGCATTCTTTTTCGCATCYGGCGATAACCCCTTCTTGGGCCTATGTGTAGCTTTCCTAAGGTAGCGAGTTGACGTTGGATTCTCCATGACACCGTAGGCTAATGGACCCCATCTATAGAGATCTTCCATCCAGTGAGACACGTCGCGAAGAGACTTCCGAGATAGCGCCCCAGTTCCGAGAAATATGACACCGTCTTCAGCAGTAGGATCGTCACCGCTGCCTAACCAAGGCCTTGTAGGTTGCTGTGGGGCARCTGTCTTGCTCGCTTCCGTCTTCTCTTCTGCTGAGTCTCCCTCTCCAAATTTGGACACTATCACGTCTACGAGCCCATGTATCCTGCCAACAAACCCCTCCAACACCTCACGCTCTCCACTACCTCGTTCCTCCTCGCCCACGCCTACTCCAAGCTCTCCAGAGGCCGCAATTTTTATACCGCCATATAAATCGTTGGCAGGATTTCCGTGCATGAGGACATTCCAGGTTGAAAGAAAAGTATCCCAGTAGCGACCTAGTATTCCGAGGAATTTGGATCGCTTCGTTCGGACGAAGAGCGCGCTCATGGAAGGGGCATGGTGTAGGAGAAAGGTCGAATGCGCGYGGAGGAGGTCTCCTAGCAGCAGTATAGCAGGCTTCACCTCGCGTGAGGAATATTCGGTAGCTTCTGGCTGTTCTGGACTTTTGTTCTTCGTATCCGTGTCTTTCGCTCTGCCAGGCAAGACTGTCAAGTCGACAGACTGTGTGTTTTGTTAGCAAGAGCCAATGCAAAGGAGTCACGAATACTGACAGCCAGAATCCACCAGCCTGGTTCTAGCTCATGCAGAACAATACTGGATTTCTCGGTCTCGATCGTGCTCACTGATCTGCCATCTGAAAAGCTCTTTCCAAAGGCTACCATGCCCTGCGCAAGACCTATTTGCCGCAGCTGCAAATTGGTAGCTTCTCTAGCTTCTCTAACTTCATCTTCGGATTGCGGGACGGTGCCGTGCCGCTGTTTGCTCAGCACCCTGGACGAGGACTGCGGGGAAGAGTAGTAAACAATCTGGTCTGCGACAGTCTCATCAGTGCTCCCTAGCGAGGGATTGTAGATAGCTAAGAATCCCAACTGTGCGGGGATGACTCGCTTGGGTGGCTGTTCGGGAGCAGCCATGGCATTTTTGAAGGCAGGATCGATATCGGTGGATGGGATTGGGACTGGGACTGGGACTGGGACTGGGACTGGGACTGGGACTCGGGTGTTTCTAGGGATAGGGATAGGGCTGTTTGAAGAGACGGGAGGGCAAGGGATCGAAAGAGGAATATGGGGAAGGAGAAAGCTGGTCCCAGTAGGCGCACCGAGGCGCTCTTCCCAGAAGCCAGGGCAGCTCCGGATTCAGTGGCACAGTGTTGTGCTTTCCTTCTTCCGTTCTTCCGTTCTGTCCTTCCGAATGCGTGAGGTGATGTCCGCTGTCCGCTGGCAACTGTCAAGCGGGAGGGGAGGGCAGAGGCAGATCCTGGTCCGGCGCATTTTCGGCTCGGCCCTTCCTTGCCCTTCCTTCCCTGCGCCCCCCTCCCCTCCCTTCCTCCCCTCCCTTCCTCCCCTCCCCTCCTCCCCTCCCCTCCTTTCCTCC